>JAJMBG010000027.1:0-149337 GCA_030565225.1 Allodekkera sacchari
TGTTATTATATTGACGACGTGCTGTGGGTTTTTTTTTTTTTTTTTTTTTTTTTTCGAAATTTCGATGTTTCTGTGATCCACTTGGGCGAAGAAATTTCGCATAGCAGGCAAGCCGCTGCGGACTGCGGACCGTCATCCCCTGTGAAAAAAGAAAGGGTGGTATCATGAACAGCAGGCGGTATTGGCGGCAGCAGAGATATTTCGAAGCAGCAAGGACCTACTAGGCTGGCCATGATGGCCACAGTTATCTGGAAGAAATCTATGCTCATACGCTACTACTGTCCGCTATTTCCTGGCTTTTGTACAGTGCAAGTGACAGCTGCACACAGTCTGTAATCAGCGTGGGTTTCCTCACGGTCCCCGATACCTTGTCATGCCTTTCCCCGGTGCGCATCAGGTTTTGCGACCTCGCACATTCACTCGGTCCATCCACGACTCGCGGCCTCCACCAAAATTGCCTAAGGCGGATCCAATGAGAGATAGACAATTTGTAAATTCTGAAAAAAAAAATCGAAAGCAAAAAAAAAGTAAGCAATAAAAAGTAAAAAATTTTCCCTTGCTGCCCTACCAGCTGCGAGTTTTTTCAAATCATCACGAATGCGGGGAAATTTCTGCGCTTCCACCGGGCGGGCACCCTGCGACCTGCCATCCATCCATCCACCACGCTGCAGTTCCAACTTCCCATCTCAACTCCACCCCAGCTCGGTCAGCCATTGGCTTCACTTAGCTGATCACTAACCCTCAGCATTCCTCGAGCTTCCTGTATCTCCTGTAATTATCTTACCCATCCATCATTACTCTTCATCCCTGACCAATGTCTCTGCCTGGGGCATCCCGTACCGCAGTCGCACTTCCGTCCCGCCACCCCGTCGGACATCCAAAACTCCGAGGTCGCGGCACCCAGCCCCAGCAGTAACTGACCACCCCCACCCACTTACTTACTTACTTTGCTTTGGCTGGCTGCGTGAGCCTGGTGCAACTAAAGAGCGCTGCTCTGCTGTTCCCGGCTGCATATCAGTAATAAGACTAGACTGTCGCTTTACGGTACATATTCTGTTTCTTGCTGTTTATGTGCCTTAGTTGTGTCTCTTCCAGCCACCTCCCTTCAGCCTGACCACACCCAGCCGGCAATGTTGTCTCCGGTTCTCCTACCATCCTTTACTCCGTCACTTGTGCATTGATGAACGGAGTCCACGCCAAAAATTTTGGGGAAATAAACTAATCTACTCAAACCCGAATTCGGAAAACCAATTTTATTTTCTCCACCACGCTGCGCGCCAGCATCTTTTTTTTTTTTTTTTTTTGCTTCTCCTTCTGCTTCTGCTTCTGCCTTTTCTTCTTCTTCTTCTTCTTCCAGCACTGCCTCGGGCTCCTGCCCGCTCAGGAGTAGTGTATATCACCTGGGTTGCCGAACAATGGAAAAGCCGCTGGTGTCACGAGAATTCGACTGCTATTACCGTAGCCATGGCAAGACAGAGCAGAGTACGATTTGTAGCGGACTTTAACCCAGAAGTGTCTGTTAGTTACAGCTCTTTTAATTTTACCGCTCGATGGCCCTCCTCAACACCTGACCGATTGAGGGGCCAGACTTAACTGTGGAGAATTTGTAGACGTTGGCGTGTATCATCTGTTCGTCTTATCTTGTGCGTGGTGCCTTACAATTATGCACCTAGCAGCATACTGGTGTAATTGCTAGTACTTTTTTTTATGCGACAGTGTATTTATAATTACGCGCCTTGAGTTCGGATTCTCACTTCATCTATAATTACTCGTAGCAGGCTGAACGCTGGCTAGAACTTCCGTAAATCTCACGCCTGAAAGCAGTTGTAGTTTGCAATGGCCGGATTGCTCAAAGACTTGTACTCATAAAAGTCTGTGTTGCGGTTTGGCTCTTCAGTATTCCTCAAATGCCTTACCATTTAAGCGATTTTCCAGATCGGAGCACCATATCAAAAAAAACAAGCCACGTTTTCCTTTTCATTATATACTCTTTTGGTCACTGACCTTAGCCTCATCTAAAGTCCACAGAAATAAATGAGACGTACTTAGTAGCATGTTGACCTTCTCGATAAAATGTTGAATAACTAACTCACTTGGAATTGTTTTGAGGTCTCACAGATGAATTAGTGAAGTTTTCAAGTCTAGCAAATATGTAGTTGAATGTCTTTTCGTTGCCAGCTTTCATACTATAAAATTATTTTAAAGCAAAGTATTTTTTCTCACGTCAAAGTCTTTGTTGTGATATACCTTCATTTTTGATGCGCAATCCATGCTTCATAACCATAGCTGTGACGCTCTGAGCACCTTCCCGAGTTGTCCAACTGGGTAGGTATTGCTGTTTATGCATAAATCAGCAATGGAAACTATAATAAGACATGACTTTGGAGTGCTCACGTTCAGTTAATTGGTCCCAGTTGGATCTGAGATTGGATGCGATATTGAAATCGGAAATTCATGCTTATATTTTATTAAGTTTCACCTGAAACACCTAGTAGACGTTCTCTCTCTAAAACTCCATATTCAAAACAAAAGTCGGTTCAGTACAATAGCTGGACAAATTGGCAGTAATCATATCTCGTTGTTTTGATGAGACTCTACATTTCCTACCAGATTCCATGTAATAATTCAAGCTTGATGCTGGTTGTTAGAAATGTGGCAGCCATTAACTTACAAGAGAAGTATCATTACATCTGTCGTTGTGAGCCAAAAAAACCCCAAGAAGATATCCGTCACCTTTTTCTAAAATACTTTGAATGGTGGTAATGATTCATTGCTAATTTCTATAAATTTCACGACTCTCTTGACCTTTTGGTCAAACTCACTATCTATCCGTCACACCTCCACAAAGGGAAAACATTCAAGAAATATCCGTTGAGTTCATTTATGCTTTCTGACTTTTGAACAATTGTTAAATAAAGAGCAAAACAAAATTACCCAACTGAACGAACAATGAAAAACAGAAATACCTAATAAAAGAAAAGGACTCTTAGAAGTGAAGGAAAACAACGATCCACTACTGTAACATCGAAATAATAAATACCTAACGAGATCAAAATCCCTAATGGATAGAACTCATATGCATCTTTCAGGTGACAATTTAATAGACTATATACCTAAGATACTGGGATATTATATGATTAGGACAAGTTACACACAAACGGTTTCCCAATGGAAGCGATCTAATATTCTTGCACTCTCTTTATTATTTTATGGCCTTTATTCATCCTACCTCACTTAAATGCAATTTTTAACTTTACTTCTAAATGTACATATCTACTTTCCACCGCTTAAAAAGAAGTTTTCAACCCAAACTTCGCCAATGTAGTCCCAATTTTGAATCTGTCTTTCTGTAAATGTAACAAACTCACCTTTCGGTATATTAGGATTCTTAGCATGTGCCTCTGGTCCTCCGACTGTATCAGTACCGCACCATAGGTAGTTTTTGCAAGCCCTTGTCATCCACCATGATAAATTTGGGTATCCCTCACTGTTGGAAGCATCCTCTTCCAATGTTGGGGGAATTACCACTGCTGTAATACGGAAATGTGATCTGTACTTCTTAAGCATTTCCTCTGCGTTGAATTGATCAAAAAACATAGGATCCTTCCAGTCACTTTCACTTGCCTCCCACTTCTTGCAGTCCATCATACCAGAGTTAATCCAAAGCACGGTACTTCTGTCATCGCTCAAATGACCCGGATGTGTGGAGCAAACAATGTGGTAGTTAAGACCCTTTCTATCATCATAAGGTTCCCCAACAGCGGAAGCAGCATTTTTGTTGAATAGTGGATGGTTACCAGCCATTTCCTGGCCCAACCATATCAACTCCTTGTCTCCATATGAGACACCGCGGAAAAAGTCTGTGACCTGTAAAAGGGTAGAAAAGAGGAGTCCATCATAGAAACGCTTTCTGTTGATCAAAAAAAGACCTGCTTCCATAAAGTGTTGCGTGCGGATTCTAAAGTAACGATAGTTGCGAGTGGTACTGCTTAAAGGCTTCATGTCCAATAAATTACGAATTTCGGGGGAAGATACCCACTGCAAGAGCAGATCAGTCTTAACACTGCTCATTCTTACTCTGATATCCTCTCTGTCTCTGAAGAACAGAGTCTCCGACTTCTTGTATTGTGGAATCTCGAAGAAGGCCTCGATTGGAGAAAGTGGAACAGCATCGGCATCCATCATGACCATTTCGGCGAATGAATTAAACAATAAGGCTAGAAATTTCATACCAAATCCCCAGAACATAGCCATATTTTTGCTATCGACAACTTTGCTAACATCAACAAAAGTGATATCCAAAGCAGGCAACCTAGTGGGATCATCGTCATACTCAACAGGTGGGACGACATCCTTTGGAATTGACACCTTTGGACTGGTGGCAAACTCGTAGATCTTCATTCTGCTTTCTTTGGAAAGATCTTTGTCGCCGTTGTAGATGACCTGGATAGGAAGGGTATCTCTCTGGATACGAAAGGTGCTGAGAAGCCCGATAAACTGAGAGACAAACGGATTGGCAATTGTTAGCACGATTCCTCTTCCTTTAGAGTTCATTTGAATGTTTTTTATAAAGCAAGCGGAGTTTTGGTCGACCTCTGAAAACTTGTTGGTAATAACTTCCTCTAACTCGCCATTTCCACCCTTTTTCTTACGATATGTGATGAAGTCAGGGTAATGGCCGGTCATCCAAGGAAACATACGCAACTCGGACTCATGACACATATCCTGAACGTCGGTCTGGGTATAGAACTCTTTCTCGTTAAATTCTTTGTCGGAGTTCATGTAGACGTGGCTAAATATTCTTAGATTGTTCAACATGGCAGATATCTGGTTATGGACGAGAACGTTATTATCCTGCCTCTTCTCCATTAGGTTCTTGAGTGTAGTGTTGAAGAAGCCTTCGGTAATGCCAACAGACTCGAGCTCTTCTTCAGGAATGGCCGACTTGATGGGAAACCAGTACTTCTCGTAATTGTGCTTAAAGAAATCACTTTTCTCGAATTTTAGGGCGTCCAAATCGATCGCTTTGGTAATCCGAGTGTAGCGATACTTGGTGGCCTCCAAAACGTTCCGGAGAAAGTAGCTGGCCTTTTCCCGGAGCTTGAGATTTCGGAATAGCGTTACTCCATCTTCTGCAGCCTGCTGTTTCAAGATGACCAGCGGATCCACCGTATTCTTCCACTCCTCCGGGATATCCTGCGCTTTCGCCTTATCCAAAAACTGGTCAAACTTCTGGATGGCTTCTAGTTTATCTTGGACATCCCAAGTCAAGGCACCATACTTTCGGACGTGCCACTCAATGAAACGCTCCTCCAGTTTTCCAATCTTCTGGTTTCCCATCTCCAATTCCACTTCCACCTGTGAAGATTCAAGCTGGTAGTACCCGAGAAAGGTGAACAAGGTTAGCAACACAACTGATGCCAACATTACAATGAACGTTTTTCGGGAGGCGGCAAATCTGGGCCACAATCGCAACCTCATCGTGTACAATCAATTCTATATAGGCGAGGGAAAGTAGATGAAGATCGACAGACTGTGACAGGCTGTTTAATTGGTTAGCAAGATTCAATGGAAAGATTTGGGCGATGAAAAGAGAAAAAAAAAAAAAAAAAAATGAAGACAGCAGAGCCTCCGCGACGACTTTTTTTAGGTAGAAGCAGAAAAAAGAGAGGATAGAAGCGATGGAAGCGGTTTGTTTTGTTAGGGAAGGCAGTTAGAGGAAAAAGGGAGGAAAATATGACACGCAAAAGGAACAAACTACGAGAGTAGAGGCACAAGAGCCGCATGGAAGGAAAAACAAGGGTGTCTAATGATGAAGACATGCAGGCATGAAGCAACGCTGATATAGGAGGAACGGCAGAAGTGGAGCAGTAGGGAGTGGTAAGTGAGCGAAAGGACCCTGCACATCCTAAACGGGATATACAGGTGGAGCGGTGAGGATGCCTACTGAAAACTAAGTGGGCCTGGTGACATACAGAAGCGCTTTCAGGCAAAGCCACGAATGTTCAGCACAGATGTGGAAGCCCAGCAGTAGTAGGCAGCGCGAGAGCATTAAGGCGTGGTGTTCCAGAATCATGCAGCCACGCGATTTAACACTACGCGCGTCACGGCGAAGGGGGAGGGGGGATCGCCGCAGAAAGACACTGCAGGTCAGACAAATGCCGAGACTGCATGATGCCAAGGCCAGGAATAGGCCGTTGTGATGCATTTCAAGCTGCAAAGAGTGCGGTAAAAAATTTAGGATGCGAGAGCAAGAGGACTCGTTCGGTGAAGTAGCTTACCTGGCAGCTGTCGGGAGCACTAGGCAAAGGCCCAAGGACTTCTGTTATGGCCTACACGTGTTGCCCCTACCGTCGTCCCAACAAACTGCTCTTCATCAGTCAATTTGGGCCTGACTCAACATCTACTGCATTACTCCATGCATATTGCCGCCTTAGATGCTAGTGCTGTACCAGTTAGCCTACATCTGATACTCATCCGACCGGACCATTGTTCAGCTGTAATATACCACACCGTAGTGTCTTACCGAATTCTTCAGCCATACCAGTCCAGACTTACGTTGCTCCACACACGTTCCGACACTCACTGGGGTTCTGCATTTTCTCTACAACTGATAGCGCAGTATGAAGTCCGGCCTGCTTGGTGCTTGATTTCCATCTTTTCTTCCAGCTTCCTACACCGTCCAGGTGTCCACTAGGCAAGGCACCCGTCAGTCCATAACTGTGTCTGATAAAAGGTGTGTCCCTCCACTGTCTGGCATTACCTAGAAAAATGGAATCAGCAATTACTACGATGGCCTCAGTCACCGGCGGCTCCAATCACTGCCCGGTTGCCAGGCTTTTTTAATGGTACCAAAATTCTTCCCCACGATGTTCGCTCATCTCCACACCCCACCAGACCTCGAGGCTCTTTGGGAGGAGACGCAGTACAAAAACCAAACGGTAATCCGTTGCCAACAGTTAAGCAGAAAATGCAAGACCAGGTGAAAGCAAAATCTACTCCTACAATTAGCTAATATGAACACTATCACAGGAAGCAAAGAAAATTTCTAGTTTTAATCTTGATCGACCTGTGTTGTCTTTTTTTCTTTCCAGCCTCCACTGATCTGCCACTTAGCAATTACCGCTCTCGTCGTTTTTCCATGCCACGATGACGTGGGCATCACAAACTTCCCTCTTTGTCCGGCAATTCGTCATTCTCCCGCTATAGTTTCCTGATCAGCGTTAACCGTTTACAGGACTTATCAACCTCCTACAAGACTTGTTCTTTTTCTCCAATTGAGACTTCAAGCATACATGCATTCATTATTAGGTAAACATTCACGGACCCACTGACTGGTTAGCCGCCGACACAGCAAGCCTTTTCCCAGTGTCACCGCAGACCACCCCGAGGCCACCGCAGGTTCCCCCGGTGCTATCGCAGCTCTCTTTATCGGCCGCGCCGCAGAAGGTTCTAGCACCTTCCCGATACGTCTTGTCGGATCTCGCGGCGTCCAGCAACTTCTCGTGGGTTTTCGACTCCATAGGATTCCAGCTACCGGGGACACATGCGCCATTGCTACCGGGATACACCAATTATATAAGGAATGCATTGTACTTGAATCTGTGGTGCAGCGTCTGATTCTTGTTTTCTCTTCTCTTCGAACATTTCCACGTTTCTACATTAGGTAGTTCCAAACTTATACATATTAAACTTTTAACACACTATGGATTCTACGCAATTCACCGACAAGGCCTTAGAGATCATCACTGAGGCCCAGAAACTATGTCAGCAGAATTCTAATCCACAAATGGTTCCACTACATTTCTTGGCTGCAATGACTCCTTCGTCGCAGCCAGAGAATGGTGGTGCCGTTTATTTGAAGACGATTATAGAGGGAGCAAGATATGACTGGTCCCAGTTTGAGAGAGCCGTTAACAGACATGTGGTGAGATTACCAAGTGTCCAGGGTTCTAACACTGAGCCAAGCATGTCTTCCTCTGCCGCAAACATTATCACAAAGGCAGAGAAGATCAAGAAGCTACAGAAAGACAGCTACATTGGTCAGGATCACATTCTCTTGGCCTTGTTAGACGATCCAACGGTGAAGTCGATTCTCCAGGAGCTTAGCATGAATGCCGAGTCTTTGAAGACGCAGGTGACCCAGCTGAGAGGAAACAGTAGGATCGACTCCAGACAGGCCGATTCCTCGCAAGCCTACGAATTCTTGTCGAAGTATGCCAATGACTTGACCCAGATGGCAAGAGAGGGTAAGATAGATCCCGTGATTGGTAGGGAAGAAGAGATCAGGAGAGCAATCAGAATATTGGCAAGGAGGACAAAGTCTAATCCTTGCTTGATTGGTGACCCTGGTGTTGGTAAGACCTCCATTGTTGAAGGTGTTGCTCAGAGAATTGTCGATAATGATGTGCCTACCATTTTGCAAGGTTGTAAATTGTATGCATTGGATCTGGGTGCATTAAAGGCTGGTGCCAAGTACCAGGGTGAGTTCGAGGAGAGACTTAAGGGTGTCTTGAAGGACATTGAGAAGTCCAAGATCATGATTATCTTATTCATCGATGAAATTCACATGTTAATGGGTGATGGTAAGAGTGACGCCGCCAACTTGCTTAAGCCAGCCTTGGCTAGGGGTCATTTCCACTGTATCGGTGCTACAACGGTTACCGAGTACAGAAAGTACATTGAGAAGGATGGTGCATTTGAAAGAAGATTCCAAAGAATTGATGTCAGAGAGCCAACCATCAGGGAGACCGTTGCCATCTTAAGAGGTTTACAACCTAGATATGAGATTCATCACGGTGTCAGAATTTTGGATAGCGCCTTAGTTACCGCTGCCCAGCTTGCCTCGAGATACTTAACATACAGAAAACTTCCAGATTCAGCTGTTGATTTGATTGATGAATCTGCTGCAGGTGTTGCAGTGGCTAGGGATTCGAAGCCAGAAGAACTCGATTCTAAGGAGAGACAGTTACAGCTAATAGATGTCGAGATCAAGGCATTGGAAAGGGATAAGGATGCAGATGCCTCAACTAAGGAAAGGTTGAAGCAGGCATACAAGAAGAAACAAGACATGGAGGAGGAGATAGCTCCATTGAGAGAACAGTATCAGAATGAAAGGAACAGCCACGAAAAGCTTACTGCTGCAAAGAAGAAGTTGGATGAGCTAGAGATCAAGGCTCAGGATGCCGAGAGAAGACATGATTCCGACATCATTGCTGATTTAAGGATGTTTGCTATTCCAGATGTGAAGAAGAGAATTCAGGAACTTGAGGAAAAAGTTGCAGCCGAAGAGCAGTCCAATGAATATATGGTGAAGAACGTTGTTGGCCCTGATCAGGTTGCAGAAACTGCAGCTAGATTGACGGGTATCCCAGTCCAAAAGCTAACGCAGGCCGAAAACGCCAAGTTAATCAATATGGAGAAGGAATTGTCCAAGGGTGTTGTCGGACAGAGTGAGGCTGTTAGAGCAGTTTCTAATGCCATTAGAATTTCGAGATCCGGTTTGGCTAATCCTAACCAGCCAGCTTCTTTCCTCTTCCTAGGTTTGTCTGGTTCTGGTAAGACTGAATTAGCCAAGAAATTGGCTGGTTTCTTGTTCGCAGATGAGAAGGCAATGATCAGAATCGACTGTTCAGAGTTGATGGAGAAGTATTCAGTCTCAAAATTGTTGGGATCGACAGCAGGTTATGTTGGTTACGAAGAAGGTGGTCTTTTGACGAACCAATTATTGAGAAAGCCATATTCGGTTGTCTTATTTGACGAAGTTGAAAAGGCAGCTCCAGAAGTTTTGAACATTATGCTACAAATGCTAGATGATGGTAGAATTACTGCCGCCAATGGCACCTTGGTCAACTGTTCCAATTGTTTGGTCATTATGACGTCTAACTTGGGTGCTGAGTACATTAATGCTGCATCTGGTTCGAGAATTACAGATGATGTTAAGGAACAGGTTATGTCTGCAGTCAGAGCCCACTTCAGACCAGAATTCTTGAACAGAATTTCGGCTACCGTCGTCTTCAACAGACTTTCCAGACATGCCATTGCCAAGATTGTCAGACTTAGATTGACTGAAGTTGAGAATAGGTTCAAGGCTAACGGAAAGGAGATTAAATTGGCTATTGACGATGGTGCCGTTCAGTATCTATGCAAGAACGGTTATTCATCAGATATGGGTGCAAGACCTTTGAACAGGTTGATCCAGAATGCAATCTTGAACCCATTGGCTATCATGATATTAAATGGACAGGTTAAAGATAAGGAGACCGTTAAGATTTCCACTAACGAGAAGGGCATAGTCGTTGTCCCAAATCATCAGTCAGACAATTCAACAATGGATGTGGACAAAGTTGAAGAATGGACTGATGATGCAGAGGATGATAGTGGCTTCAGCGATGCTGACGGCGATATAGATCTTGATTAAATCCGAGATTCGTATTACCGCTTTCGACCGGAATTAAACCCGGGGTCTTTGCATGACCACTGAGCGTTGTGATGTCACAATATTTACTAAGTAATCTTATATACGCTTTTGATTTTTAGATGTTACATTAATTAGCACATGGTAGGACAGTAGTTGATACTAGTTGGGATTATGGATGAAGCGCAAGGTAAGGTAAAGTAGTTAACAATGGACACTCAGGTCTTGGGAGTCTTGTCTCTAAGAGTGCATCGAGGGTACTAAAAACAGAAGCCTAGGATAGATATTAAACTTCATTTTGAAATGCAGTCAAAGGGAACTCCACAAGGTTTGTATGCCCCCGTACTCTGTTGTTGGCTACCAAAGTGGTAAGACCCGTTTTCCAAAATAGGATATAAAGTGGCAGCGAGATAAAAGAAGGCATGCTACCACAAAGTTTATTGTACTAAACTACCAATAAGATTGTGCTATACTTGGCTGGAATTCCAGCTTTTCCCAGAAGGGGTATTTTTTGTTCTTTTTCTTTTAAGATTATAGCAGCGTTTGAAGTCATACTATTTGATATGTCACTCTTTGGCAAGCGTTAGAAGGTTACCGCGCCCTCGAAAATTTTTACCTTTTTTTTTTTTTTTTTTTTTTTTACTTTATAACAGGAACTCTTAGCTCCTATTTACAATTTTTAATCAGTTACATTAGAGCATATTAATATGGCTACAAGAGCACAAGTAAGTTATTTCGACAGCACAGGATGCAATATGGTTACTAACTTATCAGTTTGAGAATTCTAACGAGGTGGGAGTGTTTTCTAAGCTTACCAACTCTTACTGCCTAGTTGCTATGGGAGGATCAGAAAACTTCTATTCATCTTTCGAAGCTGAATTAGGAGACGTGATTCCGATCGTTCAGACATCTATTGCAGGAACGAAGATCATTGGTAGAATGGCAGCAGGAAACAGAAGAGGATTGTTGGTTCCAACATCGACCACAGATCAAGAGTTGATGCATTTGAGAAACAGTTTACCGGACAGTGTCAAAATCCAGAGGGTCGAAGAGAGACTCTCTGCACTAGGAAATGTGATCTGCTGCAACGACTATGTGGCGTTGGTCCACCCGGATATTGAAAGAGAAACAGAGGAGATCATAGCAGACGTCCTAGGAGTTGAAGTGTTCAGACAGACCATTGCAGGAAACGTTTTGGTTGGATCGTACTGTGCACTTTCGAACCAGGGCGGCTTGGTTCATCCTCAGACTTCGATTCAAGACCAGGAAGAGCTATCTTCCCTTTTACAAGTTCCTTTTGTTGCTGGTACCGTCAACAGAGGATCATCTGTCGTTGGCGCTGGAATGGTGGTAAACGACTGGTTGGCTGTTACCGGATTATCAACTACTGCGCCCGAGTTGTCGGTTATTGAGAGTATATTCAAGCTACAGGACGCACAGCCAGACGCTATATCTGGCGACTTGCGCGATACATTAATTGAGACGTATTCATGAGCGGGATATAGAATAAGTAATCTGTATATTAGACATATCGGGTGAGCTTGGTTGTAGGCTTAAAGTGACCGAGTTACTTGAAGTTTCTCTCGGAGAATGGTGGTACGAGAGGCGAACAACGGAGGTAAAAATGTCATGAATGACGTAATATGTGATTATTTGGGAAGAGAGGTCGGTCACTCGATGCTGGTACAAGCAACTGCGCGCTTGGCAGTGTATCGCTTTTGGACCAAAAGCCGTCGGCCAGTATTTACCTCAAAATGCCGGTGTTGTCCCGACTATATCCAGCCACAGTAGACAGGCACTACGGATTCCCGGCTATTTTAACTTCCACTTCTGCACTCGTGAACTACTGCTACTGCCGCCAGTTTCTTCGCAGTTAACTTTCTGTTCTATTCTGGTCGCACACGCTCAGCACACTCACACACATTACATTATATATTTTTCGTCTCTGTAAAGTGCGTGGGGAAATATTTCTACCGGAAGTTTAACCTCAATTACATCGAATAGAAAGAACCACTTCTTCTTATATAGGTAGTTGCACTTACGGGCGCCGGAAAAGAAGAAAACAGATGGATTACTTCGGGTGAGTATCGTTTATGGGTGACAAATTGGAACTTCTGCTACTAACATTTTCAGCCTAGATAGAAGCAATATACGTGCTGTTGCATTGGCCAAGTTGGCCAAACTTGCAAGTAGCCAAACTCCTGCTCACTGCTCGCTGAAGGACTCAATTCCTACGACGTTGTCGCAGTTGCTTAAGGTAACACGGCAGAATGGAGATCCAACCACTTTCGTGGTGTCTTCCAAGGAACTTCAGACAATATCCGCTCTCTGTGAATGTACCAGCTCGATCAAGAACCAAATTCAAGCCAGGACAATGCTAGATAAGTTCGAGCTTTACCTTACGGAATTACCGGAAGTCCAGTTCACCGCCAGTGGCATGTCTCAACTTACTATTGTGACTCCCTGGACGAAGCTGGGATTCGAGTTAATGAGTGCCATTACCAAAATCGGTCTTACTTTCGAGCTGCTAAGAAAGCAGGTTCTTGCCATCATCCATAACTACATTGACGTTTTCAAGCAAGCACCCAACTCGATTCATGCACAGTTTACATTGATCGGAGTGATACAGGCTTTGACGGAAAACATTGCTATCGTGACACCGGAGCTCGCTCACAGACTGACCGACTTTGAAAGTGAAGAGTTTTACTCTGCTGTTGAGACCACCATCTCACAGGTATCCGATTTATCGACGGTCGAGTACATCTCCTGTTTTGAAGAAGCCGGCGTCGAGTTCTCGTCGTTACTTTTTGCATACAAGATTGGGCAGCTTCATATAGAATACTTCAAAAGGTTGGTTCACGCCGACCCTAAGAAGTCCTTGATATTTCATCTGTTGAAGACAGAATCAGTGGCCTACAATGTTCACAAGGAGGACAAATTACTAATTGAGGAGATTGTTGAATCTCATAAGAAGACCAAAGTCTTTGTAGAGACAGGCCCTGATAATGTTGTTAACGCCTCTCGTGGAAGAAGGGAGCTCAAAATACAAATTCAGTCAGCTGCTATGGATGTACTCTCCTTCGGCTATGTGGCTTCTGTGGTTGAATTTGACTATCTCAGAAAGAGTGTCTCCCAACTTTTTGATATTATTGACGGTGATCCAAACCTTCTATATGACTTGTCCAACTTCGGCTTGCTTGAGAGCATTTTCGCAGCAGCTGCACTATTATCAGAAAGCGATCATGTAATTGGACTCCTTATGATTAAGTACTTCCCCTTGATTCTTTCTCAACCAGTCTTAACTGTAGAGAAAGCTAGGTCACTTACTCATTCTCTGACATACTGTTTGAAAGCCCTTTCTGAAGACGAAATAGTCTCTTGTATTTACAGCCTGACAAATATTTTACCAGATCCGAAGGGACCGCAGAATGAGAATGAGGCTCTTCGTTCCAGATCTGCATCCAGGACCAGCACAAATACCAATGGTACCGTTGCTTCGAATGTTGACGATATGGTTTATGAAAATGTTGTGGCAGCCATTTTTGAGCTAACCAGAACGTTCAATGACGAATCCATCAGCATATTAGTCATAACACTTCTCACTCAGAAACTTAGGAAGACTCCCGATGAGTTTAACTGTGTTATCATGGAGGGCTTAACAGATTTTGTGGGTATAATGGAGAAGAGAGAATTCATGATAATGCTTAGGTATTTCTATGACACTGCCAATCGTTGTATAAGTGATCCTGCCATTGCTGAGAGGACTATGGAATTATGGGGGAAATTCTCGGATTCTATGGCTAAAAGACCTGGTAGTGAACTCTACACAGTTTACCTAAGGGGTCTACTTTCTGCAATCATTTCAAAAGGCGACCTGAGCAAGAAGGACGATGTAACTCATCATCGCTCAAATAATGATGTCACTGCTTCTGCAATTCAAATAGAAAACTATTTGAGACCATTAGCACACTTATTGCCATCCATAGATAAACCCTCAATTAAATTTTCCGACAAGCAGATGATAAGTTTGTTCAGAGATGCTTGGTTCAATCTATGCATTCATGGATTTGCCTATAATTCCAAGTTTTATGAACGGAATCACGCCTTTTTAATGAGGATAGCACACAATACGCCGCCATTGGCCTCGGATGTTTCTTGGAATAGAAACGAGACCTCAATTGAACTGAATCCCGTTTTGAGACGTGGAACCTCAAAGCACACAGAGAAGTTGCAAAAGGAAACCTTAATTCCGGTAATTACCACCAAAACAATAGACGCCAAAGTTTTTGAGACTCAAATATCAAGACCCGGACTTATGTTCCTTTCTGCAACTTTACTTGTAGAAATGCTCAGAGTTCAAGCAGGGGATTGTGCCACATCATTAGAATATCTATCTGATCCTTCTGTTTCGATAGCGAAGCTTGACACCTTTGTTGGGGTTATTGCTTACTACTGTTGCTCACAGTACATTGACAGAGTTATTAAGGGTGGATTTCCACAGTTCACTGCAGATAAGGTCACTGAACAGGCTAAAAGAATACTGATTTTATGCTGTCATAGAGATTCTGCTCTTCAGAGCGTTGCAATGCAATGTGCAAACAGAATCTTTACATTGATGCCATCAATGCTTTGCCATGAAGAGAGCATATTCTCTCTTCTCGACATTCTGACTGTCTTGTACGACAGCCTTATAGATGCGGATACCAACGAATACGAACCCAGTATTAAATTTGTTTCGGACATCATGCACATAGAAATTTCTCTTTCTGATTCGTATAAATGGAGACAGTCAACTTTGCAACAACTTTCGACATACGCCAAAAAGTGGATTACCTCTTCTCTAACGTACTGCCAGCAGGATATGAAATCAATCTTGCACATATATGTATCTAAGTCGGAGACAACTCACAGAGACATAAATTATGGTGTGAATCTTGCCTTGGATATGGCAAGTCAGATTTTGCCAATCGACCGTGAACTTTATCAGTTGAATGATATATCAAAAGATAGACTGAATGCCACTGCAGGATTTCTCTCTCATTATCCATGGCACAGAGAAATGGAAAAGGGTGCAAAGGCCAAAACACTTCAAAATAAGACAGATGGATCTAAGACCACGCTAACTATCTTGAGGGAAAAGATTATTGCACTGAAATCCGGTAATCTCACTGACAAGAAATTCGTCAAATTGATGGATGAAATTGCTGGTGATATTATAATGTCTGAGCAGTCATCAGGAGAGCTCGTAAGATGGAGCGCAGATCTTCCATTTATGTTCTTCAATCCAAGTAATGTTAAATATGCAACAGGATCATGGCTCAGTATTATGACAGAAAAGCCGCAGGTCTCCGGACAGCTTCTATCTCAAATTCTGTACAATTTTGAGAAATCAATTAAAAGTTCGGTTGGATTGTTTGACAGAAGTTACGATCTCAAAGATCCAAAGTATAATCCAATGGAATACTTACCAACAAATAAAGTCATCGTAATGAACTCTGCAGAGACTGCATTCTTGAATATAGATCCTCATTTGCAGTTGATAAGAATGCTTTCGTCTCATTTTCAGGCTACAAAGTTTATCAGTGACCACATTTTCAAAATGTTTACGAGGTCTGTCTTAAAATCGCTACAGGGACTAATTTCTGCCAGTTTACATCCATTGTCTAGTTTGGCAAGGCTCGAATTGACTTCTTTTGCAATTGATCTCTTGAAGTCTCACATAAGACTAAATACCAGAGAGGTTAAGGGTTTGATCACCCAGATATTGGATGGATCCCTTTCATGGTTTAAGAAGAGCCATGGTGCTCCATTTGGAAACAATAAAATGAAAATGAAGGCTGAATTCACATTACTCAATAGTGTTGCCAAGTATCTATCTCAAGTTACCTTTCTGGACTTGGTTCAGGAGAAGAAGAGGGCTATTTTATTGCTATTTTTGGACAGTGAAATAAGCTTTTACTCATCTTGGCTCAATCCATTAGATGGTAAAGGCCCTTCTGGAAACTATTGTAAGTTCAGTATGGATGAAGTCGTCCTAAAAGATGCCTTTGAAATTGATGGTGTTCTTGCAATGAATTTGGTTAGAAGATACAACAAAAGGGTGTCTCTCCAAAGCAGCTTAGAGCAGTTGATTGGGCAAAACCCATTCAAGGTTATTGGAGAACCGGATGCCGTCAAATATTTGGCCAAACGGAATGGCGAGTCTCCATCTTCGCTTGTTGTTTGGGATTCAGTTTCTCCAATTGATGCAATCTCATTCTTTATACCTCCTTATAACAAGGATCCATTGATTCTTCAGTATGCAATGAGATCACTCGAGAGTTTTGACGTGCACATGACGTTCTTCTATGTTCCACAAATTGTGCAGACTCTTAGATATGATGAATTGGGTTATATTAGAAGATTCGTTTTGGAGACTGCAAATGTTTCCCAACTTTTCGCTCATCAGATTATTTGGAATATGTCTGCAAATTCATACAAAGATGAGGACTCACAAATTCCGGATTCTTTGAAACCAACACTTGATGACATTCGTAATTCAATGATAAAGGATTTCTCTCCGGCGGATCGATCATATTACGAGAAGGAATTTTCCTTTTTCAATGAGGTGACTGGAATTTCAAACAAGTTAAAACCTTATATCAAGAAGTCTAAGCCGGAAAAGAAGGCAAAAATTGACGAGGAGATGGCTAAAATTGAGGTCAAGGAAGGAGTTTACCTACCTAGTAATCCTGAGGGTGTCGTGGTTGATATAGACAGAAGGTCAGGTAAGCCGCTGCAATCACATGCAAAGGCACCATTTATGGCTACATTTAAGATCAAGAGAAAGTCGAACAAGCCTGAGGATGCGGACTCGGGCTATGAAATTTTGAAGATGAGTGCTATCTTTAAAGTGGGCGATGACTGTAGGCAAGATGTTCTTGTGCTTCAATTAATTGCCATTTTTAGAACCATATGGATGACTTCCGGATTGGACAACTATGTTTATCCTTACCGGGTCACAGCTACCGGCCCTGGATGTGGAATTCTTGAAGTTCTACCTAATTCCATATCTAGAGATATGCTAGGAAGGGAAGCCGTGAATGGATTATACGAATATTTCATTACTCAATTTGGTCCCGAAACTTCACCGGAATACCAAAAGGCTAGAAATAACTTCGTGAAATCGTTGGCTGCCTATTCTGTCATTACTTACATACTTGCGATTAAGGACAGACACAACGGCAATATAATGTACGACAACCAGGGTCATGTTTTACATATCGACTTCGGATTTTGCTTCGATATTGTTCCAGGTGGTGTGAAGTTTGAAAAATCACCGTTTAAACTCACGAAGGAGATGGTGAAGGTGATGGGCGGTTCCACCAACACTCAGGCCTACAGATGGTTTGAGGAATTATGCATCAAGTCATTTTTGTCGGCAAGGCCATACATGGATGCTATTATTGAGGCTGTTATCCCTATGCTTGACAGCGGTTTACCATGCTTCAAGTCGTCAACAATTAAGAACTTACGTGCTAGGTTTGTTCCTAACAAGAGCAATAAGGAGGCGGCAGCTTATATGAGACGTATGATAAGGAAGTCGTTTGAAAGTATTTCAACCAAGGGTTACGACGAGTTCCAAAGATTAACAAACGGCATACCCTACTAGAAAATGTAATAACATAAAATGTAAACGTAAATTTAATCAGACTTAAGATGACGTACAAGAGCAAGAAAAAAGCTCGACAATTCTGAGACGGAGGCAGCGGTATTAGTCTTGTATGCGTAAGAATGCGGAAACTCTCTGCTTAATTTTGGAGGTCATCGAGATCAAAGGAGTAATTCACCTGGAAATCGATGCTTGGATCAAACAGTGATTTGAATATACCATCAGGAGTCTGTCCCTCCTGGATATTATGCTGTTCAATATCCACGGGTTCTGTTGGACTCATATTAGAGCCATCGTCCGGAGACTGCCAACACTCTGGTGAGTCATACAAAGATGGATCTGGTGGTAGTGAAGGTTGCTCTGCGGATAAAACCACTGGCTGAAGAACAAGTTTAGAAGAATCTTTTGACGGGCTGATTTGTTCACTATGATCATCCAGGTGCTTGATTAACTGAATTTTATCCCTCTCACCTGTTTGCACAACTTTCTTTCTCTTGGATGTGTTGGCACAGCTATTGTTCTTTCTTCCCTTTTTACGCTTTAAGACACCATGCTCATCTGGAATTCCTCCAATACAAATGTTTCTCATTCTGTGTCTCTTTAGGGCATCCTGTCTAGGGAACTTTTTACCACATGGACACACATACTGGTACTCCAGGTGTCCCTTGAAATGTCTTCTCAAATCATGATTTCTAACGAATGCCTTCTTACAGACGCTGCAAACGAAAGGTCTGTCACAAAGATGAGTTTGAATATGGGCCCGAATATTGGATATGCGGTTGAATACCTTGTTGCAATTGTCGTACTTGCAAGTGTACAACTTATTTTCGTCGGGTCCAACAAAGTACT
The DNA here is from genome assembly GCA_030565225.1 of Allodekkera sacchari. Classification (NCBI taxonomy): domain Eukaryota; kingdom Fungi; phylum Ascomycota; class Pichiomycetes; order Pichiales; family Pichiaceae; genus Allodekkera; species Allodekkera sacchari. Next base: position 18,918 of record JAJMBG010000027.1, read on the forward strand.
TATCTAAAGTGCCTGTGGCTAAGGTAGACTTGATTGTAGGACGTTTTTTCCTCGTTGGAGACCTCGATTGCTCTCTTAAGATTTTTTCTGAAAGATTATTCTTTTTAGTAGTCAGGGTTGGAATCCAGTTATAGGATGTTGGAGGCTTCTGAGGACTTGGCGTTTTCACGTCCAAAAAAGTATTCTTGACTTTAAGGGGAGTAGAAAAGGATGATTGTGGAGCGAAGGAAGAATTGGAACTGCTCTTAGTCGGCGAAAGGATTTGCACAGGTGAATTGGCAATGCTTAGCTGCGGAGAGGGTGGCGGAAGATTCATAAGAGACAACCTTTTAGTTGGAGAAATCCCCTTATTGACCTCTGAACTGCCATCTTTCATCAGTCGTTCGATGTCCTCGACACAGTGCACCTCCTTAGTGCTTTGGACTTGATCCGTATTCTTGCTGGGGCTTTCATAACCTGGCAAATGATGATATTGCCTAAGCGCCTGAAGATCCTGAGCAGAATAAGAAGCACTCATTGGAGGAGAGGAGGACCTCGGAAATTTGTAACCACCGTTAGCACCGGTAAACTGGTAGTCTGGATCTTCTCTCTTGCCCTGCTTAATCGGAGATTCCTCAATATAGGAATCGACCGGTTGATGAGCCTTGGAATAATCGATATTGTCAAACTCAGAAGTTTCAGGGTATAAAGGCTTACTATTATTAATGTATACCGGGGCTGATGAAACGCCAGGTACACAAAATTTGGTGTTGGAGCCTTTTCCAACAAAGCCAAATATTCCAGAACCACTGATCTTTCTTGTATGCTTTCTATAGGACAAATTTATGGGCTGTTCTTGTTGCGGTTGAGAGTCATAGCCTTCAGATATGCCAAGACCAATTAAAATTGACTCAATATCTTCATTTGAGTTATATCCATCAGTAGATTTAGGCCTGCGATCCTGTGCTTTCAGTGTGGTTGCAGGAGATATTGAAGGTTCCACTATACCCTCGAAGCCGAAGGAATCATCGGGCAGGGGTAAAGGTTTGAAGTTGGTCTCAAAATTGCTCTGAGAATCGATAAAAGGGTTATTAGTCTCCCAATCAGTCATTTTTGACAAGTCAGCAAGCAGTCTTTGTCAATTTTATGACAATGAGACACGGAAGTTCAAGTAGTACGAATTGGAAGCACACAGTTAAAGCAGATAGGAACAAACTTTGAGGGAAAACAAATCAAATAAAACTGTGAAACTATACCAATAATATTGACGGAGAAAAAGCCAGTATGTTCTTTAGTACAAAAACGGCAATTGTGCTACTTGTTACACTAAATGGAAACTTTGTGCAAGAGTTTAACTGGGATAGAATCGATATATTTCCCAATTAGGAAACACATAAACACATCGAATAATAGTTGAAAACGAGAAGCGAGTCGCGTCGATAGACGCATATTTCACATTGGTCGATATGATTATTACATTATATACAAGAAAACGATTGTGGCACGGCCCAATTCGCTGTGGAATTTCAAACCTTGAACATAACCATGCTTCCACATACAGATAGCGTGATGTGACCGACGTCCGTGGATAACTGCTCGATTTCTTCTGGAGTAAGGGACACCTTAACATCGCTAATGTATTGTAGAACTTTATTATCTCGTCCGAATCTCTCTAGGAGCCGCTCTTTCGGCTGTAGCAATATATTATTGAGGTAGAAAAGCTCGTACATTCCGAAACGACGATTTCCCGCAAAGTAGTTATCTCCTAGTGGCAAGCTGAATGCCCCCAAAGTGACATGAGGGTCCGACAACCGGATTATTGGCTGGTTGTCATGCTCTCCTATCACAAGACCTTTCTCGAGCTTGTTTTCTGTCCTGATGCTTGTAAATGCATCTACTATGTGATCAATTCGCTTCAGCGAGCTGTCACTCAGACGGAGAACCAAGAAAAAACGGCCGTAGTCATACCTGGAGAATATCTGTATGGATGGCTTGAAGTCCAAGGTCAACTTCATGCCAGCCGGGTTCTGCTCCTTTAGATTGTTCACCTTGTGCTTGAATATTTTGACATATTCATTGATAGCGTCCTGCGACTGATATCCTATGATCGGGGTTATTGAACAATGTATTAGAGTCGGAGAGTAGTCATAAAGCAATGACTGGTTGTAGAAATTGATAGGCCATTTGACATTAGACTTGTAGTTGAGTATTCCCGGCTCTATCCATCGGCCTTCAATCACCGAGTCATCGTAACCTCTTATAAGAGCATCATAAGGTAAGTCATAGGGAACTACCGGGAGTGACGCACTCTTTTTGAAAGGTATTCCCACTCCCTTGAAGTAACCTGCACGGAGATCATATATCCTGCTTCTAACAGAGTTATTGAAGGTTGCAAGTAGTTTATTCAATAGCTTTTTCTGAGTCTCTGACGGCTTTAGGTTAAGAAGCACCGAGCAAAAGAAAGGAGATACTAGATCCTTAGATGCAGCATATAACATCAAGTTAGTTTTATATGTTGAGTACCTTCTGTCAGCGATTATTATTGGTTTATAGAGGTGAAATCTACCATGCAAGTCGCCATACGCCGTACTAAAGGTTTGAAAAATCCTCCACACATCAGGGCGCGGTCTCAAGAACATCTGAGAGTATGTGAAGCTACATTTAGGTTACAAGGGATGTGGGTAAGCATACGGCAACTGAACAAAAAACGAAATCGCAAAACCCGGTGAATTTGAAATACACTAAAGAGAAGAACCTGCATCAACTTCTGGCTAACGATACTGAAGTTTTTTTTTTTTTTTTTTTTTTGAAATTGGACGCCATTGGGACAAAATCCTTCTTTTACGAAATAAAATTAAGCGATAGAATGAGTGTGTTGTGTGTCCATGAGATGGGATTTGGGAACACCAGAGGAAATTGAACTACAAAATGAAAAATATTCGTAGAACATGTGACATTATAACTAAATTTTGGAAGTAGGCCTCAATTTGACCCAGCAAAAAAACAGGAAACCTGGGAAAGTCACATACAACAACACCATCGTAAACGGCCATGACATAATGTAAGGAAACCTGGGAAAGCAGACGCTCAGCAGAATCACGCCAGAGTTAATTTCAATGCACACTCATAGTAATCTTTCATTATACTTAAATAGACAAAGTGAAAGTAATCAGAACAAAAAGGAAGAATAATTTGGAAAAAAAAAAACGATATAAAATCTTGAACCTCGGCGTAGATGGGTTTTATTCTTGTCTATACTTCACGCCTTTTTATTTCCTATTATCTGACACTCAGCACTTACATAAGAAGCATCTTTCTTGGGTCTTCAATCAACTCCTTGATTGTTCTCAAGAAAACAACGGCTTCTCTACCATCCATCATTCTGTGGTCGTAAGTTAAAGCGACGTACATCATAGGTCTGGACTCGATCTTACCGTCGACGGTGACCGGTCTTTGCTTGATACCATGCAATCCCAACACAGCAGTTTGTGGAGGGTTAATGATTGGAGTACCGTATAGGGATCCAAACACACCACCATTAGAGATGGTAAAGGTACCACCGACCATATCTTCGATCGTCATCTTTCCGGCTCTCGCCTTGGTACTCAATCTAACCAACTCGTCCTCTATCTCAAGAATAGATAAAGACTCGGCGTTTCTAATGACAGGAGTGACCAAGCCCTTTGGAGTGGCAACGGCAACAGAGATATCCATATAGTCTCTGTAAACCATAGTGTCACCATTCTCAATGGCGCCATTGGCAGATGGGATGTCCTTGGCGGCCAATGCAGCAGCCTTGGAGAAAGCGCCCATGAAACCCATCTTGATACCCTTCTTCTTGATGAATTCGTCCTTGTACAGCTTTCTCATCTGCATAAGAGAGGACATATCAATCTCGTTGAAGGTAGTCAAGGAAGCGGCAGTATTTTGTGCCTCCTTCAATCTTTCGGCGATTCTCTTTCTCATTCTGTTCATCTTAATTCTTTCTTCGCCTCTGGAGAAGTTACCAAATGGGCTTGTTTTTCTAGCTGCGGTTGGGGCTGCAGCTGCGGACTTGGCGGAGGCAGATGGAGCAGAAGGAGTGGCGGCAGGGGTTGAAGATGGGGCAGAAGTTGGGGCAGCTGGAGTTGGGGCAGCTGGGGCGGCGGCCTCAGCCTTTGGAGCAGGAGCGGCTTCTTCCTTCTTTGGTTCTTCCTTCGGTTCTTCCTTTGGCTCTTCCTTTGGCTTCTCGGACTTTGCGGCGCCCTTTGGAGCTTCGCCAGGCTCGATCTTGGCGATCTCTTGGCCAACGGTGACAGTGTCATCAGGAGCAACTAAAAGCTCGGTGATGGTACCGCCGACAGGAGCATTGACCTCGACATCGATCTTATCTGTTTCGATGGTGGCCAAAAGCTCATCCTGGGCAATGTAGTCACCAACGGCCTTGGAGAAGGAAGACAAAGTACCCTCAGTGATGGACTCGGCCATTTCCGGCACCTTGACAGAGGTGGATTCGTATCTGGCAAAGCTGAAAGGTGTGAGGAGGTTGACACAGTGGTTCTGCGTGGACAACACGACTGGTCTTGTGGCGGCAGCTGTCTGGAACGATCTGGCGGCGAAGGTAGATCTGAAACAGTTTGCAACGGCGGCAGATCTGATGGCGTTGGCGTTGGCGTTGGTGTCAGCTGCCTTGGAGAGCAGTCTGGACAACTGAACACGCTTGGACGAGGACTTCAGAGATGATCTTAGCATGCTTTTTGTGTTTTCGACAGGAGTGCAGTGGGATGCAGAGTGTGAGGACCGAAAAGCGAAAAATAAATAGACGGCAAAGCCAGGCAAAAGGTTATGGAGAAGAGGAAAGAAGATTAATAAGGGAAGAAGGAAGCACGAGAAGTTGAACAGAAATGAAAACTCGGGGTGGGACTCCACCAGGGATTGGGGCAAGCGGAACCGATGCAAAAAAAAAAGCAGGAAAAAACACAAAAAGAAAAAAAAAAGGAAGGAGTGCAGTCGGACGTGGTGAGCGACGACAAGCTACGGGGGAGAAAGAGAAGAGATGAGGTACCGGGGAAAAGGAGGACAACAGCAGGGAAGCGGGTGGAAGGCCGTATATTAGAGGTATGCATGAGAAGATTGAGTGGGGATAGGTATCATAGATAGGTTAAAGCAGCCAGCAAGCGCATATAACCAAAAAAGCAGTGCATAGCTAGCAATTGACGTGCTCTTAGGTGGACACGACAAGGACTGCGGAGTTGTCAGACGGGCACACAAAAAAAAAAAAAAAAAAAGTACCGGCGCTTTGCGTTCGTTCATTGGATCCCAGTGCGCGGCGGCCGGTAGAAAGATGCTTCCCCGAGGACGGAGCCTCTGGCTGCTCCGGGTGTATGGTGTGTGAAACGTCGGAGTTCGCATGGAAATTGGAGGCAGGGGAGAGCGCGAAAAACAGGGGGAAAGGAGAAGTGAGAGAAGTGAGAGAAGTGTAAGTGTAAAAATCAGAGTGAGTGAGAGATGTGTAAGTGAGAGATGTGTAAGTGAGGGAGATGTGTAAGTGAGGGAGATGTGTAAGTGAGGGAGATGTGTAAGTGAGAGAGGTGATGAAAGATGTGTTAAGTGAAAAAATCAGGGATCAGAGGTCAGACAAAAAGAAAAAGTGAGAAACGTGTAAGCGAGAAAAATCAGAGCTCAGAGATATATATCTAAGTGAGAGAAATAACAAGTTGCAGGAATGCGGTGGAAGCCCAAACACGCAGATGTACCTGATAGAAGGACATACAGGGCCCACCAACCTGCTGAACTACTTTTGGTCCAACAAATACTTCTAATGTAGATGGATCGAATGAATTGTGGATGTTTGAACAGATATACGAGGTAAAGGTAGAGTCTACTATAGAGGTAGGAAGGGAGACCTTGTGCTAAGATACTCCACTCCACTCAACTCCTAGGGAGCCCGGCAGCTAACTCCTAGGGAGCCCGGCAGCTGTGTGTAACGAACTTGGCGCCGCAGCGAACTTGGCTCGGCGCTTGGCAAGCTTCACCAGCGTGGAATCTGGCTTGTTTCCTTGGTTGTTGGTGAGAATTCCGCAGCATACTCTCCTTCTCCAGGAATGGCAGAGCTATTCTCATGATCTATTGGAGTCTGTAGTCATGTAGCCGTAGTTACGTAGCATGGAGTTTTGTATAGCACTCAATGCTGGCAGCCGTAACTGACTTGTTCTGTCCGCCACACCAGAATAAGTCAACCCTGCCTTCAATCAACCACAAAACTGTGCTTCCATGTCCAACAATGGCCATTATCATTGAATTTCAGTTGAGGCTGCTGAATGCGATCCACGGTCACACCCCTTCAATGTGCATTGCCTTATTGAAGCTGAAAGACATCTGTTGTTGTAACTTCAAGCGTGGTGACTGATGTTTCATCATTGGAAACTTTGCACACTGAATTAGACATGTTTAGATCATGCACAAAGCAACGGTTTATAAATCAGCTGTCACCAGGACAAAATTGCATTCGAATGGTGTAGGCTCGCATTTAACCCTTTTAAATTTGTACTCATGATCTCCGCTGGATTTAGGTAATTGCTAATCTACAGAAGCAAGAAGCCAGTAGCAACCAAATAGGCTCGTTCGTACCAAAGAGTATCCGCATCATATTGCGCTGAACTTTAGTTCCGGTGTTGTTGGATTCCCAACGTATCCAGAGATCTGTTCCTTACAGCCATCACCGTCTGTCCCAATACTTGCTAATTATCCACTCTGAGCACCGCATTTTTGCTCTCTCTGTCAGCTCAACCCCACAGCTTACCACTCCTAATGGGGTCCATTTCCTAACTACACCATTTGCTCTTTAGGATTGTCATATTTTTACACAGCTATATTCGTCTTTCAGCCGACATGCTCCACAGCAGTGGTAATCAACTTGCCCTTCTCGACATCCACAACGTGTCTCAGTTGCTCTGGTGCAGCCAGCTCCTTCATATCATCACCATCTGGAATCTCGATGTTCAAAGTTGTGGTGGATGAACTGTAGATTTCGGTGTTCAAGCTGGTCTTTGGAAGGTAGATAGCACAGCCATCGGTTTGGTCAACAGATATAATCGGAACTGTTCCAGTGACCTGCACCTCAACACTGGTACATTTCAAAATGTCTACACTAGAAATGGCCTTATCTATCACAACGCCAACCTTCTTACAGCCATTTATTGTGACAGCATTCATCTTACCCTTAAGTTGGATAACACAAGAAGAACAGTCGGAAATAAATACACTTTGGTCCATCTCGGTGTCAACGGTGATGACATCCTGGGTGTCGCTGAAGTTCATGATCTTCCACTTGTTAGAATCCAACTCCTTGACTGCAGGCTTCGTTGGAGCCGTCTTCTTTAATGAAAGACTGCTTGGCTTCTTTGGAGGAACCGGCTTTTTGGCTGGAACGGTCGAGGAAGCCCTTAGACTTGGATTCTTATGGGTCATCTGCGACTTTTCGACCTTCTTGAGGCCCTTGGTAATGTCAGCACCCTTGTTGAGCTCGGAGAACACGGCGCTCATTCCACCAGAGGAGGCAGCAGGTGCTTGTTCAGGCTCTTCTTTGACTTCAAAAACAGCGGCCGGAGGAGGAGGTGGTGGTGGTGGTGGTGCAGCAGCGCCTGATGGAGCGGGTGCAGTGGAAGATGCCAACTTCAAGGCATCAGCTAGAGAACCTCCCTGTGCATTCCATGTTGGACCGGTAGTGTGGTACTCCTTGACGTAAGCCTTCAAACCGTCGAAGATCTTACCAAAAAGTTTTGTCCACTCAACTTGGTCCTCAGACTTGTCCTTGTACTCCTTGAGGATACGGTTGCTCCAGAATTGGGCCGAGTCCTTGAAATCAGGGATGTAAGAAACCGGAGTAGACACGCAGATCCAGCCCAAGACAGGTGTTCCCTCAGCAACAGTGTTCAAGTTGTTGAAGAGCTTCGAAGCTCTGTTGCCGTCCTTCAATTCAATGATACCGGTGATGGCTTCATTGATTGGTTTGATAGCGTCCTGAAATGCGACGTTTGTCAACTCCACCTTTTTCGATTTAGACGCAGCCAATAGGAAGGTTCTCTCGGCCTGCACTGCTTTCTTGAAGAGCTCGGCCTGTTTGGCCACTAGCGGATCAATTTTCTGTGAGCAAGACACAAATGGATCGATGTACTCGGCGGTAAAGCTGTCGAACTCCTTGATAGACTTTGGTAGTTCCTCTGCAGCAGGGGTAGGCACCGCCGGCTTTGCAGCTGCTGGTGCAGCGGATTTGGTCGTAGTAGCTGGCGCAGCAGAACCTTCGACAGCTTTAGAGGCGGACTGCTGGTCGTGCTGGACTGCCTTTTCCTGGAATATGGTGACATCCTCTAATCTGGAGGTGGCAGCCTCAAGTCTGGATGGTTAGTATACTGGGGCAATGGGGCAAAAAACCAGTAAGCAAGATGACATACCTCTTTAAAAGAGTGACTAGGTTGTAGCCATGGATAGAGAATTCGCCTTCGTTCATGATGGGAGCAGATTGGTGGAAGGAGAAAGAAACTATTAGTTGTGTGCGAGAGATATGATCTGGAGATTTGGCAGCGCGGATGAGGTGGAGGTTAGGACTGCCGGCGGGTGTGGTGGAAGTATACGAAAGAAGCATGTACTGTGAATTTTTTGGAAACGGAACGGAGTAGGGAGAGTGCCGTTTCCACAATAAGCCAGAAGAGACAAAGAGAAAGCTTAAATATTTGTAGGAAGCCGAATCACCAGATTATGATGAGGTAAGGAACGGTATTGAGTGGACCAGAAGTGTAGAGCGCTTGGTGTGTAATTACTGTACGGAGGATGAGACAATGCAGAGTGCCGAGCAGTGATGGCGGTCAGAGTGGAAAATTTCATTCTAAGCGCATAAAACAAATACTCTCTCTAAGCATGCCGATATGGCAAAGTGTTGAACAGTAGCTGGGGATAGAGTAGCCCGCTGATACCGAAGACCGTCTGTAGACAGCTAGAGCAGCAGGTTCTGGGCAGCAAGAGCCAAAGTCATGCTTTGGCACAGCACATGGTCCTGCTGAGAACTTTTTTGGATGTTTAACAAATCATAATTAACACAACGGGAGGAATGTCTGCGGATTTAGTTTCTTTTGGTACTTGGCGCTTAATTCCTGGCCAGCGCTTAGGCTCTCAACAGAAAAGGAAGACGTCACTCAAGTAAGGTGCCGAGGGTGGTCCGTCATACAAGCATTGACATGCAAACGAGATTATCTGTCAACTTCATGGTATATGACATCTCTACTGTTTTGACATGGTCAAGATGTCTCACAATATATGTATCCTTCATCTCGCAGCACGGCCACAATAATGGGTATTTTTTACCTGCTACCCAACGTTGTAGCACACCAAGTAGGTAATATGTCTTTTCTAGCCCCCTTCTGTTATACTTGACATGTGGTATCACAGCAGATAACTCTTGGGAAAATTGCAGAGGGGTAAGCGCATTTACTTCGATCATACTATAGTTTCTTTAATTCCAGCAAACGTAGCAGTACAATTTGCTACTCATATTTCACTTACATTTCCTAGATACAGTTATAAGCTCTCCCACTACCTAGCATCATCTTATTTTCTTACTCCCGGATTCTAAGTTCCAATTCTATCCTATTTCCAGCTGTGGGGCCACTTGGTCAATTTCCGGCCCGTACCAGCTTTCTCTGCCCAAATCCATGCAGTGCGAAGAAGCCAGCCAGAAAGGAGGTGGAGAGTGAGAGTGAGTGAAAGTGAGATTTATTGATCGAGACTGAACGCCTGGTACCATCCTGTGGACATTGCTTTTTTCAGCACCATGACTGTCTTGCCTCTCAGATACACACATGACTTCCACGAGAAGGAGCTTGTGCCTCAGAAGGTATATGATCTGAAGGACTACTATCAGCCTGAAAAGCCGGAGCCTATATACGATGACTGGACCAGTGGAGTTCCTATTGCCATCGATTTCGGCAGATCGATGACGAGGATCGGTCTGGCCACCAAGGAATCTCCAAGTAATGTTTTTCCTTCGATCATGGCCAGATATAAAGACCGGAGGCTTTCAAGGCCGCTGAATATGGTTGGATACGACGTTTTTCTGGATAGCAGTGTCAAATCCAACATGAAGAATCCGTTTGATGGATCGATGATCACCAACTGGGATACCGTGGAGACGATGCTGGACTACTGCTTTCTTCACATCGGTGTACAGTCGCAAAATCGGGTGGACAGCCCGGTCGTGATGACCGAGGTGTTGGCATCTCCGTTCCAGCAGCGGTTTGGAATGATGCAGATGCTTTTCGAGACGTACAATGTTCCCAAACTTGTCTTTGGCAACGACTCGTTGTTTAGCTTCTACTACAACGGCGGCCACAATGGTCTGGTCATTGATACCGGCCATGAAGCCACACATGTCATTCCCGTCCTGAACAACAAGCCTCTCATGTCTATCACCAAGAGAATTGACTGGGGTGGTAGGCAGGCTGTCGACTATCTCTCTTCGTTTTTGTCACTCAAGTATCCGTATTTTCCCACAAAGATCAACAACTTTCAGGTTGAAAACATGGTCAAGGATTACTGCTATGTATCGACCGACTTTGATAACGAGCTGCGGCGGTACTTGGATCTGGATTATTTGGAGGAGCACGACGTGGTGTTAGAATCTCCATTTACCGAGGTAGTTAAGCCACAGAAGACGGAGGAGGAAATTCAACAAGAGCTTGAAAAGAAGAGAGAAACCATGAAGAAGTTGCACGAGCAGGCTAGAGTTAAACGGCTAAAGAAGTTGGTCGAGAAGGAGAACGACTTGAAGTACTTTACCGATTTGCGAGAAAAAATGAAGAAAATGAATAAAAAACAGGTCATCGAAGTATTCAGAGAGGCTGGGTTTGATGGTGAGTCTGATATGAACAAGTACATCTATAACTTGGAGAGATCCATCAAGAAAGCAAGACACCAGGATGTGGGTAGTAATGACGCAGAGTCTGCCCCAGAATGGCCCTTGGTTGATATACCGGATGACAGATTGGATGAGGAACAAATTAAAGAAAAGCGTAAGCAGAAGTTGATGAAGGCTAACTACGAGGCCAGGCAGAGAGCCAAACTGGAGAAAGAGGAGGCAAAGAAAGAGGCAGAAGAGGCCGCCAGAAAGGATAGAGAGTGGAGAGAAAATCATCTGGATTCTTGGATCCAGAACAGGAGAGATAGATTGGAAGCCTTGAAAAAGAGAAGAAAGGAAAGAAACAGAATGAAAGAAGAACTGTCCGATAGAAAATCTCGGGCTGCTCAGATAAGAATGAAGAACATCGCTTCTCTAGCTAATGATACTTCTAAAGGTCCTACTGGAAGAAGAAAGAGAGCTCAGAATGTCACTATAGATAACGACCCGAATGATACATTTGGTGCCAATGATGAAGATTGGGCTGTCTATAGAGACATTGCCGGTGGGGATGATGAAGAACGAGAAGAAGAAGAGGAGGAGGAGATTTTCAAGCTTGAAGAGGACCTTCTAAATTATGATCCGGAATTTACCATGGAAGATACTCTAGAAAAGCAATATGACTGGAGGAAATCGCTTGTTCATCGCTTTTTGAGAGGACCACGAGATTTTGATCCTGATAATGAACATCAACAGCACCAAATACATCTGAATATTGAGAGGATCCGCATCCCTGAAATTTTATATCAACCTTCCATTGCTGGTATAGATCAAACAGGATTATCTGAGTTGTGCGAATATACTGTTATGAGAAGGCTTCCATCGGAGCCAGGATATACCAAATCGCAAACGGCCGATATTTTGAGCGATATTTTTGCTACAGGTGGTCCATCACTGTTTGACAACTTTGAGGAACGATTACAAAAAGAATTCCAATCTTTTCTTCCAGTGGGTACAAAATTCAATGTCAGAAGAGCCAGAGATCCCGTTCTTGATGCCTGGAGAGGAATGGCCAAATGGTCTCTTTCGGAGGAGGGAAAGAGAAGCTTCATTACAAAGCAGGAGTATGAAGAGATGGGACCTGACTACATTAAAGAAAACAACATGGGTTGTATCAAGATGTAAAGGTTCGATAAAATGTAAATTAATATATATCTATAAATGCCAATTAGACTTAGTCACCTTATGCAACTAATGCTTGGACTTTTATGGCACAGTAAATTACTCCTTAATCCTCTAACACCTTTTCGAGCTTCTTGTCCAAATCTACCGTATGGGGATTTATACCCTTCCTCTTAAGACTTCTCTTCAACGACTCTTTCATAATTTCAGTATCATCAGCGTTATCCAAATCAGCAAAATCACCATTAATGATACCGGCTTCTTCATTTGCAATCTGTTCTTTCTCCTTGGCTCCTGCTTTCGAAACATCGTGTGGACTTGGACCAGTCTTCTGGAATTTGGCGACAAAAAAGCCATCCACATTATACACATGCGGATAATATCTTCTTGTCAAAGACAAACTCTTATGGAAGGTCTTCCCTCTGTAACTGGTGAATCCCGATTTACCAATGGCCAACCCAGTTTCAACGAGTTTAACGTTAGGTCTCTTCCTTAGGGCATAATCAACAACAGATTCATCTTCATCAACGGTGACGGAACAGGTTGAATAAACAATAACTCCACCTGTCTTAGAATTAGCATCAACTGAGTCAATTGCAGACAAGAGAAGTTGCTTCTGAAGATGCGGTATTTGCATGAAATCTTTAGGAGTTCTGTTTATCTTAACACTTTCATCCTTAGCAATAACACCTGTACCAGAACAAGGAGCATCCAATAAAACCCTATCAAACCCTCCAATAACCTTTGGAAACTCTCTCGCATCATAATTGCTAACTATAACATTTGAACAGCCCAATCTGTGAACATTAGCAATCAAAGACTTTGTTCTAAGCTTGTTTGAATCATTGGCAAACACAACCCCCGTGTTTTTCATCAATGCAGATATATATGTAGTTTTACCACCTGGAGCAGCTGCCATATCTAATATTCTTTCATTGTCGTGTGGATTAAGCGCCATTACAGGGAGAAAGGATGAAGCTGCTTGTAAAATGTAATGACCTGCTAGATATTCCGGCGTGGCACCGATAGGAACCTGAGAATCAAATATCTGTAGGCCAACCTTGGTCCACGAACCGATTGGTTGAAGGTTGACACCTCTGTTAACCAAGGCCTGAGCCAAAGTTCTCCTTCTGGTCACTAAGGTATTGGTACGGATGGTGACTGGTCTGTGAATTTCGTTTGCCTCGAAGAACTCAACCGCTTCAGAAGGAGAAAAGAGATAGAACAACTTTTCTGCCAAAAATGGTGAATAGCCAAAGTAGTCCGAAATATCTTTGATCAATTGGTCAATGTACTCGTATCTATCTCTACCCTCCTCAGCCAAATCTTTGAAATTCTCAAGAACCTTCACGATTTCCAACATTCTAGTTCTTATGAAAGTAATATCCTTAGGAGCCGCTTGCTCCTCAGATTCCTCTTCTTCATCTTCACCCTCTTCTTTCTTTGGTGGCAAAATCTTAGGTCTAGGTTGTACGTGCTCAGCTTCAACTAATTCTTGCTCGGCCTCAAGTTCTTCTTGTTCCGCCTCTTCGTCTAACATCTTGGAATATTTTTCAATGTTTGAAGCATTTATGTTTTCCATTTCTATTTCCTCTTCACTCTGCTCGTCGTCTGAGAACATTGGTTTAGCTCTAGCTTCTTCGTCTGAGTCGAACTCATCATTGTCATCAGCTAACTCCGAGGCAGATAAATCGTCTAACGCCTCCACCTTGGCCTCCTCCTCCTCCTCATCTTCAGAGTCATCAAACAATGATTTTCTTGCTGCAGACAATTCTTCGTAATCAACCTCTGGAAGATCCTCTGGAATCTCCTCTTCATCCTCAACTTGCTTCTTCTCATGCTTCTTGTCTTTCCTCACCGATTTCTTCCTAGAGCCAGACTCTTCCTCTCTCTTCCGCTTTTTGCTATCCTTCTTTTCCTTGCGGGCCTGAATTTCTTCAAATGAAGGTGGAATTCCTTGCTTATTTTTAGCCCTTCTACCCATTTTGTTTTATTTTATGTTTAAGGTTATTCCGATTGATGGTCTTGATTAAAAGTGAAAAATAAAATTTTTTTTTGTTTTTTAAGGTATCACCGCGCCATGAAACTTCCCAATCGGTAATGGCAGCAGGTTTTAATCATAGATCAGATTTGATGAACAATTTTTACAATAAATAAACAATGTGTAATGTGATTGGATACCAAAGCATAGTCGAAACTTGAGAACCAATTGAAAATCTTATATTCTAAAAGATCCTTTTGAAAATACCTGTTCTGAGTGCAAAGAAGTAGATATGCATGTAAGGGCTTCAAAATACAATATAGCTGAGAAAAAAGATGTTGCTTTATTAGCTACGGCAGAAACACCACTGCCGATGACCACACTATATACGTATTCTACAGCAAGGATTACAGTTATGAGAGGTCTGAGCCAGTATTTATGCAGCTCTCGGTACTACAAAGTGAGCATCAATACGTCTGCTACCCTAACAAAATAAACAGAAAACTTTGGATTTTAAAAACAATTTTAGAAACAATTACTTAGTAATATGGGGTAAGGCCATTTAATACGACAAAAAAAACGTTTCAGCTGATTATGAGGACCTGCATGCACATATTTGTCCTGATTTCTGTACTGCTGGGATCCTCCCCAGATCTTATCTCGGCTGTGCAGAAAAAAATTTCACTATTTTTGATGAGTAGATTAGGTTAGGAAGTTATATCTGGGTTATCGATAAGATGTCAGAGGGGCCCAGTAAGAGTATAACGGAAGATGAGTATGCCGTACTCACGTTACCATCCGGAGGAATGAGGCTGATACGGTTGAGGAAGGGAGGAATAATCAATCTTGGAAAATTCGGTCAATTTAAAGTTGACTACGCATTCGGTTATCCTTATGGTCAGTGCTTTGAAATTCTAGAGGGGAAAAAACTCGAGCCAATCAGAAGCATAATAGATGATGATGAATCCTCAGAAGATGTGGTTGATTTGGGATCATCTGCAGATAATAGGAATTTGCAGGACAAAGGAAGTGAAATCCAGAAGATTACCGCCGAAGAGATCGAAGCAATGAAAAAGCAAGGTACCGGTAACGATGTTGCACATAAAATTATAGAAAAAATAGTCCAAGGACATGAAGCTTTCGGAAAGAAAACTCACTATTCACAGGAGAAGTATCTGACCAGAAAACACAAGAAGTTCAGCAGAAGATTTAAACTGGACCGATTGTCATCATCCATTATGCTAAACTATTTGTACCAAGAAAAGGGGGCAAGGAAGATTCTGGATCTAAGTGAAGAGACCCTTGGACTGATGATGAGTTATGCAAATGTTATTCCTGGAGGAAAGTATTTAGTAATGGATGAGACCGGAGGATTGATTGTCTATGCCATGATGGAAAGAATGCAAGGTAAGGGAATGATTGCTTTGATTCACGAGAATGACCAACCAAATCTCTGGCTTCTGCAACAAACCAATTACACAAAGGAGCAGATTTCCAAGGTTCTGAAGCCACTTAATATACTTGAGTTCTTAGAACCTTCGACACAAAGGCCAGAACCTAAAACCATCACTGAGGAGGAGCTAAATAAGTTTGCACCACCTATCAAGCTGCATTATTTGCAGAAATTGCAAAAGATTGAGGATCTCAATGAAGTGATGGATGTGGTGGAGGCATCAGGTTTCGACGGCTTAGTGTATGGGTCAACCTTAAATCCAGTCACCTTTGTCCCCAAGATAATCAATCGACTAAAGGGTTCCAGACCTATTGTGGTGTACAACCAATATAAGGAGGTTTTAGTGGGATTGAATCACATATTTTTACGGGAGAAAAGTGTATTACTACCCAACATATATGAAACACGGGTGCGCAAGTTCCAAACGGTTCCAGGAAAGATCCATCCGTTGATGACTTCTCGCTCAGGAGGTGGATATATTCTTCATGGAATAAGGGTACACAGTTTGGAGAATGTGAGTGCTGTTGGTCAAAACAAGCGGAGAAAGAAGGATGAAAGCCAGTGATTATATTGTATAATAGATGCTAAATATAGACAACTTTTAGAAGAAGTAGGAGACGGCCAGAGCCATCCTAGAAGATCGGTCTCATCAAATCGTACTATATGAATTCATCCACCATATTCTTTAGACATGTGAACTTTGACGACCGCCAACCCAAAACATTTCGAATGTTACCTCCAGAATCGAACCTAATGCCACACTTCCAGGAATTTGGCAACAATTGTCTGGTTTGCTCTGCCTGCCGGCGGTAGCCGAGCTCAAATACAAAAGCCTGGGCATTAACCAGAGGTAATAATGCAGCCAACTTTTGATAAAATTGTAGATCTCCAATTAATGCACTCCTTGGCTCATATTTGAGTACAGAAAATTCAACGCCATGTTCCTCATTCAAGTGTGCTGCAGGAATGTACGGTGGATTTGACACTAGTAGATCTACATTAGACTCAGAAAGCTGGAGTTTCATCAAATCTGCAATTTGAAAGCTGACCTTGGTATCTGGATCGACCACCTTCTTATTGAGCTCTAGATTCTCCTTGGAAAGTTTGACCGCCTCGGCGCTGAGATCAAATCCCATAATGTTGTGGATGCCAAGTCCAGAACTGGCTAGGCTTAATGCAATACAGCCAGAACCGGTACAGTAATCTAGCGCAGAACCCACTTTAATAGTTCTCAAACACTCCACAAGTTCCATGCACCATTCTTCAGTGTCATTTCTCGGGATTAATACCCCCTTTCTGCACTTTATAGTGAGTCTATCTCCAAATGGTTGACTTCCAAGAATGTACTGTAGAGGTACCAGTTGAGCACGTTCCTGTACAGCATTCAACCAACCACTCTCCGGAACTTCCTGCTTGATCCATCTGAGCTCTTTAGTCGCCTGATCAATGGGAAACCGCTCTCGAAGAACATCTAGTAGCTTCAGCATGAAATACGAGAAAAAGCAGGTAGTGCCAAGACAAGTGTAGCGCGAGATGAAATACAGGAAGACCCAAGTCGAGCTGGAATATAAAAAAGTATATAACAGATGAAGAATGGTTTTATGGAATACAGGGTGAATTCAATTTATGACTTTGACCCCGGAATTGTGGCACGTATATGGGATGATGCGTTTTAACCCATCTCAGTCAGGTTCTAATTGTAATCATACTCCATCATGTGGCAATACATTCATTCATGGCATTCTTTAGCGGAAGCATTTCCTTGATCAAACGAAGTACCCTCCTTCCGTAAACAAAACCAAGCACCACCTTTTTTTTTTTTTTTTTTTAACTAATTTCTGCTTATATTTACAGGATATTCTTATATAAACTCTACATTCCCTTCTTCACGTAATACATGTATGCTCTCTCGTGGATGTCCTCGTCAAAAGGAGATATCACCTCTGATTCACCGGGTCTGGCAACAGGGTCTCTCAAATACACTGCATGGCATGTCTCAAAAGAGATTTCGATGTGTTTTGGAAGAACTGCAAAAGGTGCCAAGAATTGTCTTGGTCTCCAGGGTGTGAAATACGACTTGGAAGGAGTCTTCAAACCGTACATGCCGGTTTGCCAAGGAAGCTTCAGGTAGTAAGATCCTTTTTTCTCCACATCCTCAAAACCTGGTAACTTCGGATGCTTCTTAAGAGATGCCGACCACATATTAATTATTTCGTCCTCGGATAGAGGTTTGTTGGTGAAGTCGTCCCTCACCTTGTCGAGGTACTTTGTATTAAGCTCTGAAAGAAGTTGGCGAATCTTCTTGGAACGCGAGTCGTCGTAGAACTCTCCAACAGGCTTTCCCTCCTTGTAGATAGGAACAAACTTCGAGAGTTCTTCGTTGATCTTGTCGATTTCGTCCAGCTCAAAGAGTTGGGTATCCTTGGCCAGTAGCTCATAGACCTGGAAACATTTTTGGGACAACTCGGTACCAAACTGCTCCTCGAACGCTGTAGCATTGACTTCTTTTCCAGAGTTCAACTGCTTCTTGGCCTTGTCGAAGATGTCCTTAAGGATAGACTTTCTGTTAATCGACCTCTGCACCTCCTTCATCTTCTTCAACTTCACTTCCTGCATGCTATCCAACCTCTGCTTAATATCTGTGGAATCCTTCTCCTGTGGAGCACTTTCAGGAACAAGTTTGTTCTTGTACAAGCCCTTCAACTTCTGATGCTTTTCACGCTGTCTTTCCCAGACTTCTCTTGGGTTCTCCTTGGCCTCCTTCACAAAGTTCTGCCACTTGATCACCTGAAATTTGTCCACTTTGTAAGCCTCTTTCAAACTTGGCTTCTTTCTTCCTAGTGCTTCAAGCACCTTCTCTGGGTTGACTGCAAACACATCACCGGGCTTCAAGGTGAAGCCAGGGTGCTTGATGGTGGTGCCGTTAACTTTCACATGTCCTTCCAAAATGAATCTCCGAGCCTGTCTAACGGAAGAAGCAAACATTGATCTAAATATTGCAAAGTCCAATCTCTTCTCGAGCGCAGCATATGTCTGCAAAACCATAGGCGTTGGCTGGACACTACCCTTCAAAGATGCGTCCAATTGAGCAACACCTTGTAACTTAGGCTCAAAAAGTGTTTGCCATCTTCCTTCGGTAAGATGTTCACCGTGGTAGGCTCTTGTTTCCTGCTTAGATGCCCACTTCTGCTGGTATAGGGTCATATTTCTGAAGAAAGGTTTCGACTTCTTGTACAAGTTGAACAGATTGTACTTGTTCATAGACGTCCTGATCCGGCCTCTCACCAGAGAGTACATATTCGAAGTTCTTCTCGGCATGATGGTAGTACTTGTCTCCTCCGACTATCTGTCAAAACTATCTCTTGCAATCGAACAAAACTCTATTTTCGCTGTCCAAAATTCTGGACAATTTTTTTTTTTTATTTTTATTTTATTTTATTATTTTTTTTTTTTTTGTTCGTTAGCGGTTCCGCGCAGAATACCAGGCGAAAAATTTTTGAGCAGGAGAAGGAAGATCGACGTCGACACAGAGAGCATACCATGTAGACCCCAGTGTCCGGGACGATCGACGCGCTACGGAAATTTTGCAGGTGTCGCACTGCCCGGAATTGTTCTGTGGAAAGCGATAATAAGGTTTCCGTATAGGGAAAGACGTAAATATACGGTGACTTGGTTCGGTGCAGAAGCATATGTATAGCGAGTAATGGCATGCGGAATGCCAGTTTTGAGACGTGATAGCGTCATCCAGATCAAACAATGTTGACAGATATATCGAATACGTTGAATGTGCAGACTTTGCCAAATAGCAGGCAAAAAGGGGTTAAGAAGCCTAAGCTAAAAGCTGTCAAGAGAATCATTCAGAAGGACGAGAATAATGAAGAGTTTGAACCCAAACCAAGCCACCGGTTTGCACGAATGTTCAAGGAGGTGCATGAGCAGATGTTTCCTTTTACAGAGGGCAAGTATACTGACTCTGAAGACATTGATCTCACAGACAGGGTCAAATTTGCCAAAAATTATACCAAGAAATACTCCAGGCCACTTAACTGCCACTATACCATAGATACAGCAGCCGCTAAAGGCAGTGACAAGAGTCACAGGAATCATCAAAACGATCAGCAGGACCCGGTGGAAGCAATATTCTGCCATAGATCCAGCTCCAGTGGCCTTCGTTTCGCTGGAAATAACGTTGTAATTGATGAGGAAGGATCTGTGCAGTTGGTTGAAGAACCAGAGCCTGAGAAGAAACGGGCTATTGAGAATGTCGACAAAGAAAGTGTGCCTACAGAGTCTAATTTGAGCGGTAGCATCAACATCTCCAGTCTGTCTGCCAGCAGTCTTTCTTCACCTACGTCTAACTCATCGTTGATCTCCATAAAACGGCTCAAGACCAACTCCCATACGCCCATCCGGAAAATCAGCGTGCACAGTAGGAGGTACGAGTCCATTGACAATTCCATGACGATCTCTGCAAAGGCCATTATGAAGATGGTGGACGAGTCCCTAGTTTCAAGTGATACCGAAGTGTACTCTCAATCTTTAGCCAGCATTAGCCAAATCGCTGGTTACAGCAAGAAATCCGGAAACGTCAGCATTAATGCGGACGACTTGAACATGGTTTTGGGAAGCACGAGTTCCCCTGTTACCATGAGGGTGAAAGACGTCAAGGCACGGAAAAATTAGTGAATAGATGTTAGCTAGTTCACACCGGCGCCGGTATTATATACCGTAGTTAGATTAAATTGACGCTTATTGATACTCAAAGTTAAAAAGTAGCAAGTAGGAGACTTCATGTTTGAAGCACGGAAGATAGTGCGGTCTCTAGCGTACTTTTAGACAGAAGCTCGAAATGGTATTCTTGCTCAGCGATGTACATAGCCAGACAAAAGGTCGTTTAAAAGCTAGATGAAACTGGCTGGCTACGTGTGAGCCTACCATTTGTGTATCCTTATGTTACAATTAGTAAAAATGCCTATATACAGTTAAAAAAAACGCAAACGCAGGGTGAGTCATTTCTAACGGCTTTTCTCGATCTCAAAGCCTGGCTCGGACCGTCTCTCTTGTCTAAGCTGGTGCTGGTCCTTCTTGATGTCACTGACTTCCACCTTCACCAATTCCTTCACCGAAGCTATCATACCTGCCATCTGTGGATTTATGTGGTGGTACACCGTCTGGTGTCTTTTGTGAAGCCCTAGACTCTGAAGAGTCCTCTTTTTGATGTCCGGAAGTCCGATGACGGATTTCAACTGGGTGATTTTAAAGAATTTGGGAATCCCACTCATCGTTGGTATGTTAGCAGCTAGTGAAGATAAGTCCAAAGCTTGCTCAACTCAAAATTTTTCAGAAGTGAACGCAGTGCTGTGGAGAAGGCGGTGCTGTGCGGTGGAAAATCGAGAGAAACGAAGCAACGAAGCCACAAGGTGAAAAACTGGGCTGTGCGTATCGGCTTCTGCAGTAAGTGAGTGTGCTTTCAGTCAGGACTATCAGCATGGATGAGATAAAGCTTCCCGGATACCACATTCATCCCGGTGCCATCCGCAGTATTGCGCAGTCAGACGGATTGGGTAGTCTGCTTTTAAGTTGCGCCGACGGAGACAAGTTCGTAAGGCTATCCCGAGTGAAAAGACAGGACAGCGGACTTGACGTACAGCCTCTACAGCAGTTCGAGATTGGTACAACGTACAACATTCAGGATGTAGTGTACAGTGGCAGTGACAGTTTCAACTGCTGTTTTCATCGGACGGTGAAAAGCTACGACATTTCCCGGAGTGGAGGTGCGGTGTACCAGGCGGAAGCTAACTCCCTAGTGAACTGTGTCACCGGGAGAGACCGCAGTAGCTTTGTGTATGCAGGCTGCTCGAGCGGCCAGGTAGAGGTGTTTGATCTACGGCAGTCCAGGAGGCGCCAGCGTGCCCTAGCTCTACCGCAGGGTCCACCGGGTGAGGTGGTGTGCATCGGGCGAAGCGGCGACTACAGCGTGTGTTGCGGCAGCAGCGAGAGCTACGTGAGCTGGTACGACTTGCGCGGTGGCCGCAGGGTGGTGCTGGACTTTGGGTTGATCTACCGGGAGCGACTGGTGGTGAGAAGCATCCAGATTCACGGTGGCCGCACGTACATAAAGCTCGACGGTGCAAGCAGTGAGCGGGTGGTGGAGGTCGACGTCGACAAGGTGGGGCAGGAGATCCGGGACGAATATGTGGTGAAGTATGGCGGCACCACAGCAGGTTCAGAAGATCGGCAATATTATAGAGACAATAGCACCCTCCAGCGGGACATAAATGCGGATTTAGAAGACCTAGAAGAACGTCATGGCCGTGGCTCCACCGAGGACAATGACCCTCAGTGGCAGCAGAGTCACTTCGAGCCCCAACACAAGGGTGGTGCTACGACCCATCGGGCTGGTAGCGGACCCGCAGATGCCGCAGAGTGGTGGCGGTCGACCTGTCGCTCTACCAGGTACGCGGTGGACTTTGCGGTGGGGTCCGATGAAAACGGCAAGCGCAGCGTCGTAGTAGGTGACGGAGACGGGTCAGCAGGAGCAGCAATATGGAGAATAGCAGAAGACCGCAACGGCAGGAAGACGACGAACCACTTGAAGCTGGTCACGGCAACAAAAGCCCCAGTGATAAATAAGCTTACGTACAGCGAGGCAGGCCAGCTGGGCATTCTGTGTGACAGCCAAGGCTGGTGCTACCCCTATGATCTCAAGCAAGTTGATGATGCAATGGTGAGGAAATAGTTGTCTGTCTGCTGCTGCTGCTGCTTTGCTCGTGCCCGCCGGTGTCGGGTGCTTCAGCCGTCCACACAAAATTGTCTGACATTTGTGAGGTATGACGTAGGCGCAGAAAAAGCTGTAGCGGCCGCTGATCACAATCACAGAGGGCGGAGGGCTGGTTGAAGAAACAAACCACAAAAGGCCAACCGAACCGACTAGATGCCTGCTTCACCATGCTGCTGCACTACTAGTCATACATGGGGCACCATGAAAAGCCCGCGGCCGTACCGGGTCGGCCCACCCAGTTGCATGGCCATAATAATACCTTGGCTTCCCCTTCCCGGTTTTTCCTGCGTGCTCGCTTTTCCTGCCCCACAAGCGTTAAATGCTTGTTTTCCTTTTTCTCCGGCGCCAAGTACACGCAGCTATTTTTAAGCCCCTCGATTTTCCTCCGCCAGGGACGTTGGACGTTTTCTGATTTTTTCGTTCAGCCCTGCTTCAATTGTTTTCTTTTCCCTGTGTCTGGATCCTTTGATCTGCTCTCTCTGTATTTCAATTCCGGGACTACTGCATATTGCTGTAGCAGCCTTTTGTCAGCACTAGCAATATCAAGAAGAGAAAAGAAAAAAAAAAAAAGAAAGACACCACTAGTCCAGCTCCACAATAAGCCTTGGGCTACCGCACTTCTGCTGCCACAACAACAGCAACAACAGTAACAATACAACCCACTGCAACTTCACCTTCAGGGTCCTACCATCATTGCTGACTTCTATTTTCTGCTGCTTTGCTGTCGATACATCTGTCATTGGGTATTGTTGCAGGAATTAATAATCGTCACTTGGAATTGCCACCTCTGACAGCGCCGTTGGTTGTTGTGTAGTATTTTTTTTTGTTCATCAATCCGATTATTACTAGCTGCTATTGACGCTGCCCATTCTGGTGCAGTTAACTGTTGAAGTGCAAGTACCGCCTGTTGACGTCACTCTATAGGGCGCATTTTCATGCATATATTGTCATTGCTAAGCTCTTTTCTGCATAATATCAATATTGCAAACTAGAGGTATCTACTTGAGTCGCCATGGATCCGTTTGCTAAGTACTACTGCGAGCTACCGAACCGGTACGTTTTAAAACAGAAGATTGGCGAAGGCGCCTTTTCGATCGTCTTCAAAGCCTTCGACACTCAGGAAAAACGCCTAATTGCCGTCAAAATCATGGACAAAACGGGAATGAAGCAAGACCAGCTGAGCTCCGTGTTGCGAGAGATCGCCATAATGAGAAGCATCAAGCACAAAAACATCGTCCAACTATATGGCTACCAGAACTGCCAATCGTCCAAATACTGCTTCCTTTTCCTTGAATACCTCCCGGGAGGCGAAATCTTCAACCAGATCATAAAGTACACCTACTTCAGTGAGGAGCTGGCGCGGCATATCATCCATCAGGTCGCCCATGCCGTCAAGTATCTTCATGAAAGGGGTGTCGTTCACCGTGACATCAAGCCGGAGAATCTATTGTTTGTGCCAATCGACCTCATTCCAAGATCAAAAAGGGAACAACTAGCCGCTCGTCGAGAGTCCGATGATGACAACAAAATTGACGAAGGAAAATTCCTCAAGCATCACGGAGCTGCCGGCATTGGAACTGTTAAATTGGCTGACTTCGGCCTTTCTACTGTTTTGTGCAACGACAATATGAGAGCCAGCACTCCCTGCGGAACCGTGGGGTATACAAGCCCTGAGCAGCATGCGAACACTGGATACAACAAGAAAGTCGACTTGTGGGCCATTGGTTGCGTTCTCTACACTCTCGTCGTTGGTTTCCCTCCTTTCTACTCTAGTTCTGGTGATCCAATGGATATTAGCACTAAAGTCTCGAGAGGTGAGTATAGATTTCTCAGTCCTTGGTTTGACGAGGTCAGTGACGAGTGTAAGAATCTCATATCCAATTTACTCACTGTCGATCCCAATAAGCGCTACTCAATTGATCAGCTTCTTCGTGACCCTTGGATGGTTCGTGGATACGAAGACGAGATATCTGTTAAGCCTGCAACTTCTGTTGCTGCTGAGGACGCTCCAAAATCTACCACATTCGACGAAAAGTTATTTTCCAAATTCACCAATGAATTGGTTAACGAAAACAATATTGACAGTTATTTTGGTGTTGATCCACAGAATGCAATAACAACTCCAAGGGCCGTGGCTATAAGGCGTGTTTTTCATACAGGTAATGTTGTTCAGAGGGAGGTGGTAACTGCATCGAATGGTATTGCTAATCTGCAAACCGTGCTAGAAAGTGGTACTAGTAGAAAGCATTCTATTACCTCGTCCAATAGCACAATTCCATCTGGTGATGAAGAAGCTTTTGGAGATGACGAGGAAGAGGAGGCCACCGAAGCTGGATTTGTTGATAACCTAAAGGAAGAATTAGAGTATCCAAAAACTCTTGTTAATGTGTCTAATTCACAAATTCCTGTGCAAAAGGATCGGAACCAGTTTTCCTTTATGGCTGATAGTAACTCAACTCCTGCCTCTTCGTCCGTCATATCTCATGCAGCAAATTCTTCGGTTTCATATTCCCCTCAGGTTCAAGGAACCATTGTCCATACTGAAATAGAGGAGTATGAGACTGGAACGCGCCGCCATTCTTCTGTATCTTTTCTTATCCCACTCCGCTCCAGCAGGCGGGGCTCCATTGCATCTAGTCGAGCAAGCTCTCTCTCATCATCAGAGAATGCACGAACTGTGTATCCTCGATCCCCACAAGTTGTTTGTCGCACGATGTTTGACGACTTCGATGAGGAGGACGATAGCGAAGGCAGCCATAGGGACGATGAAGAACAAG
The DNA here is from genome assembly GCA_030565225.1 of Allodekkera sacchari. Lineage (NCBI taxonomy): Eukaryota > Fungi > Ascomycota > Pichiomycetes > Pichiales > Pichiaceae > Allodekkera > Allodekkera sacchari. The sequence goes on from JAJMBG010000027.1 coordinate 43,938, forward strand.
AAGACGATGAGGAGGAGGAGGAGGAAGATGGTGATGATACCAGCTGTACAGCGGAAGACAGGACGCCGCGTGCGTTGGTTCGTCCACTTGAACCTCTTGATTCGTATAAGGAGCTGAATCCTTATCCCGAAATTAAGACCAATGACAAAGCATTCAAGTTGGATTTGGATTCCTCCACAATTCTTAATAGAAGGAGAACTTCGGCTGGCAGTAAGCCTTCAATAATAAAAGGAAAGGTGTAACCTTTTGCTGGCTTTTAACGTGCATGATGTTGACGCCCTTTAATCTAACCTTTGCATGATTACATTTTAATTTACTGTGCTAGCATTAAGCCGATGAAGGTTCTCCCATTTTCTCTTTTCTATTTCTTGCATATCTCGATTTTTTGAAGCTTTATCATCTACCTTCTTCTTTATTCTAATTGTCTATGTATAAATCAACCAGCTCATCGCAGCTCTTTTTATCAACAGTATCTCCATTGATTGCATCGTTCATGTCGTATCTATCCAACCCGGCCTCCAGTGTAGAAACAATTCCTGCTTTAAGATGTCTCTGGGCAGTTCTGATTCTTATTGCTTCCGGATCATGACTCTTTATCTTCCAAACCTCGAAGTATTCCTTGTTGTGGCTAACAATTTCAGGAATTTCTTTCCATTTGCCTTCCCCTAACATCAAATATAGACCTTCGAAAATAACTACGCGGCTTTCTGGAGATATTATCGTTGAATTCGGTGTCGGATCCTTTAGCTGATGGTCAAAATCTGGAATTTTGATTGTAGGAGCTTTGCAATCTTCTTTACATGTTGTCAATAGCACTCTAACTAAGGTGGCGGCTAGACCACTATCAAAAGTGGAAGGTGATCCACGTCTTTTAATAGCCCATGCACTATTCTTCAGTCGATGAAGCACCGACAAAGGAAGGTGAAATCCATCCATACTTACTCTGGAAGCAAATAGTGAGGGCACTGTAGACTCTCCGTAATCGATTGTAATACAGTTGGACTCCAATCCTCTACCATAAACACTAATCACCTTTCCATTCTGCATAGCCATTGGCTGGAAATCTGGATTATCCAAATTCATCTCGACCGATCTTCTTAAACTGTCAAAATTCTGAACCATTTCAAAGAATTCAGAGAGTTCTTTGCTTGAAACTTTCCTCTGAGCTTCAGCTTTTTTATGTTCTTTGATTTTACTACTATTGGAGCCAGTCTCGTACCATTCATTGAGCTTCTTCTCCAAAATCTCCGCTACAGTAGATTTTCCTGAACCTGGTCTGCCTACAATGATTATTATGATTCGTTTTCCGGGGGAGATTTTCAAGTGTTCAATTATCCCCTCTACGAGAGGGCTTACTTGATTCTCTAAATGCTCCATGTCAAAACGTTGTTTATGTATATTGCGACCTCCATATAAATGTTCAAATTTTTGGGGGTAGACAACTCAGCACGACGTGAGATCGCGATACATCTCGGAAATGTAATACATGGCATTGAATAAGTATAACGTTGAAAAAGCGGTGCCTGCTATAATATCCTGGCCTTATGGTAGTGGTAAAGATGTCTGATTTTTGGATCATTGAAATGTGCAAATTTGCAGTAAAACTATCTACTCCAATATATCTTGTGAACCGTCCGGTATTTATTCAACCAAGATTCTACAATTCGCTCTACAATGTCCACGATAAGATTTTCGTAGTCTATTAATTATACACACCGCCAATCGCAGCATTCTATTCAGCGTACCTCCCAGACGGGAATTTTAGTAGTGATTCAATCTCCATAACCTAACCTTTCCGTTTTCGTTACCGGTAGCTAGCATCTCGCTTCCTGGGCTGAAACGCACCGACGTCACTTTTCCTAGTGGTGTGCCGCTGGTTGGCCAGTTCTGAAACACTCTGCAACTTGGAATATGAACCAGCTTAAGAGCATCTTTCTTATCTCTAGAAGCAATGCAGAGCAACTGACCATCCGAGTTGAATTCAAGTGACGAAACTGTCGTCACTAGGTTCTCTATCGTTCCAATCAACTTATTATTTTTCATCCTATCGTAAATGTTCACGATACCTGTATTACAGCCGACAGCTAACCACCTGTTGTTGCCATTATATCCTCCAAGCTTTATTTTGGTAATTCCGAAACCTGTCTGATCATTCCACCTATTAATGATGTTTCCTGAATCCAAATCGAATTCCCATATTTCTCCAGCCTTGTTTACAGCAACCACAAAAATCTTGCTAGGACCCTTCTTAAATCTATTGATGTTGCTGAACTCGAAGTCCATAAGCGTACCTTCTATCTTCATACCGCGGACCCATCTACCGGTTTTCGCCGAAAGAATATTAACCCAGCCAGAATTACCCATCAATCCGATATACTTTCCATCAGGGCTGGCTTTGAAATATTCAAACGATCGCTGTGTCTGTTCATGGCCATATAATCTGGTGATTTTATTAATGAAGCCTCCGGTGACGTCCCATTTGTACATGTATCTTCTTCTTCCTGCAGCCAGTATCTCAGCGGAGTTCCCAAAATTGAAAACGGCTGTCTGAATTGGGCAATTTCTAAGATGCAGGGAGGAGACTAAATTGTTGTGCTTGCCATCAATGTGAAAAATTCTAATGGTTCTATCATATCCTCCCGTTAGGAGCAACGGTTGCGATTGGTGAAAGGAAATCGTCTGCACGGCCGAACGAGAAGGCTTTTTGATATTGGCATCGGTAAGCCTGGCGATATCTATTTTCTCTGGCGATAGTAGCTTGAGGTTTTTGTCCTGAAGTCTGTAATTTTGATTGCTTCTCAAAAATTCCACCAATGGATTACTGGATTTCTTCACCTTGACTGTGTCGCCATTTCCTACAGAGTCAAATTCACCTGTTTTATCCGAACTTAGTTGCTCTTCCTCGTACTCTTCTTCCTTCTCGTCTTCTTCATATTTGTCTGCCCACTCGGGTCTCGGAAATATCCTCTCAAACTGAGCTCTGAGACGAGATATATACTTCCTACCAGCTAAGGCATTCTCCCCTTCATCATTTCGAAGTTTGCGCAACTTGTCTGATGCCATGAGGGAAACATGGATCCGCTCGTCTTCACTGTCAGTCCATGCATTACTTGAAACAGACTCGATATCCGACCTGCTCGTACCTTCTGACAATGAAGCATCATCATCTGCGTCCATGTCCACATCCATATGGTCCCCATCCTCGTCTCCTGATCCATCAACCATAAATAGTTGATCGTCATTAAGTTTAGTTAAATCATCTTCCTCGTCTGCCTCCGAAGATTCTTCCTCACCGTCACCTTCCTTAGTTGTTTGAAACTTCGAAAGAAACTCATCATCTGAGTCCGAACTGTAGCTAAACAATTTCTCCTGGTCGTTGTCTGATTCATCTTCTTCATCAAATATTTGCTCTACTCTCCTTAGATTTGTCTCGAATCCTTCTTTATCGCCAAAAACCAGCTTTTCCAAATACTTCTCCTCATCGTCTGGTTCAGGAACATCGACGACATCTGCAATTGTAGATTCTTTGCCTGCCTTCTTGTTTGCCATCCTTGTGAGAAGTCTCTTATACAGAAGTGATAATGAGCGTCTAACTGGATATTTGAAACCAGGAAAGGAAGAAACAAAAAAAAGTTAAAAAAAAAAAAAAAAAAAAAAAAAAAAAAAAAATTCCAGATCTATGAAAAATAGAAAATTCTTTCCTGGTGTACGGATGGAACCACAAATCAGCTCAGTTTCCGCACTCATTTTCTTCGTTGAATTCAAATCCCATACTCTACTCCTTCTTCTTTATCTGCAAGAAAAACACAATGCGTCCATCATTAATTAGATTTACGTATGTATAGTTGTTCTGTCTTTACCATGGACTACTTTACTGACAACTCTAGCCGTCGGCAGGATTCGTATTATGACAAGTACTCCTATCGAATGTCTCCGGCAATGCTTCGTGCTAGAAAACCATACTTCTGGAGAAATCTAGCTGTCTTTGCTATTCTAGCCAGCACATCCTTGGGAGTATACCTAAAGACATATGACTTCCTTCACCAGGATGACTTTGAAGACATTCCAATTCCTCCTCTTAGTGATGACCAAGTTGCACAATTGCAGAAGGAGTATCACGACCTGAAGGCCAAGGAAGAAGCTAATTAGAGAGTCAGAAGTTGATGCAGTGTTTTGCAAGTTCACTTTGATGTGCTATACGCTGTTGGAAGGCAAACGGTCTGCATGGTTGTGTTTCGTGCAAAATATGCCGTCTATTCAATTAATGCTGTCTCCATAGATAGTTTAGTGCTTCAGGTGTGACGAGGTTGAATTTGGTTTGGTTCCGAGACCACTTGACGGCCTGCTTTTTTCATGTATATATTTATAGGTAATTGTGGTGAGTTAATGGTAGTAGTCTGCTGAGTCATGGTTTTCTCGTTTTATTTCTCTTGGCCCTCTCCTCTAGGATCTCCTTGTTGTCCTCATTGAAACGAACCAATCTTTCTAGATTGTTGTTTCCTTCGGTGTGATAGCTTAGCTTGGTGTACTTGTTGATCTGTTCTTCCGAGCTGAGTTCCCCCTTCTGGATCAGTTTCTGATTGGCAGCGTAGAACTCCGTGATGTCGATCTCTTTTGGTTTGGAAGAAGCGGGCTCTTCTTTTCCGTCTTGATCTTCTTCAGATATCTCAGAGTCATTACTTACTATTTCTTCGCCCTGGAATTTCTTAATCAGTGCAATCGTAGTCTGGCCCACCTTCATTCGCTTCTTATCATTACTCGGTGTACAATTCTTTCTAGATCTCTTTGCTTTACTCAAGCCGAGAAGATCTGTCACATCTATTTCTGTCTTATAACCTTCTTTAATGTCTGTTGCCTTATCTTTGCCAATACTATGCTGCGCTCTCTCTTCTTCTATGCTTTCATATGCTTCAGCATCATCCTGATCTTGTAATTCTTTTTTGCTACTGCTTACGGTATTCTTAGTCGCTACATCTCTTCCTCGAGAACTTCCCAGCTGGATATTGTTCTTCCCTTCATCTTCATCTTTCTCTTTCACTGTATAGTTACTCTCCTCGTCGCTTGAGCTGTATCCCGTAATTCCGTCCATAGGAGCAAGCCATGTTCTGAGCATAATAATATGCGCTTCTCTGTAAAAAATTTCACCCAGAAGTTACTCTTCCAAACTCCACTTTCCCGGTCATGAAATGCCAGATCTGCTTAAAGCAGGACTCTAAATATAAGTGTCCTGTTTGCGGATTACGATAGTAGGTATATATTTTGTTTTTCCTGGTAGAATTTTCACTCCTAACTCATCTAGCTGCTCCTTAACTTGTTATAAGTCTGACGCTCACAAAAATAAAGATGCACAGCTCAATAAAGAGCCGAACCAAGAGGAGTCTTCTTCTTCTGTTGTTGTCAGCAATTTCAATGCCTCTCAAATAGAGTCGCCATTAGTTCAGAAGTTAATGGTGGATGCCAAGTTCCTCGAATACTTGAAAGAGCCGGTTATCCAAATCAACATACTTCTGATATGCGAAATCCTTCAGGATGTCTCGCTTACAAATGAGTACAACCGAGACGGACGACAGGAGATAGCAAGCAGAAAGCTCACAAATCTACGGACAAATGGCCTAGAAGAGAATGCCATTTTTGCAGAATTCTGTGATTATGCTTTGGGGCTGGTAGACGGCTAAGCTAGCAGGAGTACGCTCTTTGACGATGAAGACACTGGGGTGGCCACACATCAAAACACAAAGTTCCTGCTGCAAGAGTAGATTCTTGGGGCTATGCTGATCTCTGTCAAATAATAATGTCTTCTCAACTTTAATAGCCGATGTTCAATAATCATTAGTCAGTGGTAAAAGCGACTGCTGGATGAGATCTACTTGAGTGCTTTATCAAGCTTAATTAGGAATTACTGGCATACTCGGTTACTTTTATATTGGCATCAAACTGATGCATGACTATACATCTACTTCTTCAATTGTTCTTCGTCCCTGCAACTCAGTAAGATATGGATCTATTTTCTCCAATGGTTTTTTTCAACACCACGGGATTTTCCCAAGTCCACCTTGAAGATTTCTCCACCCAAATCTCCAGTAATGGCCTCATCCAACCTACCAGAAGTAACAAATAACTGGTTCATATTTGGGCCACCGATGGTGACACAGCTGATCCTGTTTGCAGGAAACAAAAACTCATGTGTAATTGCACCTTGGGGATTCACTTTAATAACTCGATTTGTACCCCAGACCGCCACATATAGGTTGCCTTCGCTATCCATACAGGATCCATCGGGTTCTCCCTTCTGGAGTTCAGGGCGATCCTTAAAGATTGTTGGAATATGGATGAAAGGTTCTTTGGTAGAGCCTGGAACACCATTCTTCTTGTCCCACTTAAGTTGATAAATTGTCTGTTTTAGCGAATCCGTCCAGTACATATTGTCTCCATACCAATTCAATCCATTTGCAATGCCTGCGTTGCTGATAACTTTATGTAAGCTGCATTTTCCTCCTTCCATAGACAGTTTATAGAGGTATCCGATTGGTTCCACCTTCTCGGCCTCGAAACTGCACATAGTTCCCACCCAAAAGTTTCCATTTTCATCAACTGATCCATCATTGGATCTTAATTGCACCCCATTAATGGCCAAATTGCCATCGGGATAGTCAACAAGTTTAGTATAAGTTTTGGTATCGAAATTGTAAAGTCCGACACTCTTGCTAACACCGCAAATGACCACAGATGGGGAGTCCGTCAATCCAATAACACCAATACTGGAGTCGACCTTGAATGTTTCAAATGCTTCGACATTTGGCATCACATCAGCATTGCTGTCTAAAAATGCTCTACTGATGGTACCTTGCTTGATATCTATCCACAGCAACGAATTGTTTCTCTTATCATACGTAATTCCTTCGGTTAAAAAACCATGAAATTTGATAAAAGGCTATGTCGTGTTAATTTTGAGAACTTGATTTTGGTAATATAACCATGATACCTACCTCTTGGGTTCTAGTAACGGTAGACATTTTTGATTCTCAGATTATCTTGGCACTCGATGCGAGGGAGAAAATCCGACACTAGAAAATCCGAAGGGTGATGAGTGTGGTCCGAAACCGTATATTTATCGCACTGTAGTTGTAAAAAGAAAAGACAGTTGTTGCTTTTGCTCTGATAATAATGGCATAGCTTAGCCAAGGAAGCGCAAAGCTCTATAAACTAATTTTTAGCGTGTCTTCTGGCTGCTTTGTCAGTCTGTTTATTCCAAAGAGGCTTCAAGGTGGTCTTCCACCGATACATTTCTATAAATTGTAATGCACGCTAATGTGACGTATGATCAGGGCAGTGTAATCACTGGATGGTCCGGTTCATGATCTTCCACTGGGACATTTGTATCACTTCTACCTGAACTGTAGAAGTGTGGTGACTTAGATCTAAGGTAACTGCCGTAGATTTCATGCCAGCGCTTATCTCTTAAGTCTCATTGTTGAGTCTTTGGGGTAGAGTCTTTGAGGTAGAGTCTTCTGAGTAGAGTCTTCGGGGTAGAGATAGAAGAACTTGACACACCGCTTACTTTATATGAATCAAATAGTGTAGCAAAAGCTTGAAAAGGGTCTTGTAGAGCACCGTTTTCATCAAGCCGTTTGCGTTAGGAGAATCGCCTAGTTTGTTACGTGATGTGTTACGATATTATACCTCTCTGTCGAATTAATTCTCTCTGTCGGCGTTGTCGATGTCTTCCTGCACTAAAGGCTCCCGAATAATGCTGGCATATAATTTCAGCAATACTTTTGTTCGGTTAAAGCCCATGCAACTTTTCTGTTCGTGAGTTCCTCACCTCTTCCCTTACTGCATATCTCGGTATCTTCCGTTCTCGAGGAAATTTAAGCTATCTGAAATCGCGGAGCTGCATGTATATCTGTGCTGCATACTTCACTTCATCTTCGTCGATTATGTCTACGCTATTTATTGATGAGCCAGTCTCCTTATCGGGATTATCCGAAGAGAGTCGTAATAAGCTACAAAGTATATCTGACTTGCCACTTGACTACAATATCTTCTTGTTCAAAGGAATTCAGAGGTCTAGAGCCGAGAATGAACAAGACTTGATCAACCTCCGTAAATCAGTTGTCGAAAGCATTCCTGAGGGATACGGTAGCTTAATTTTTAAGGGACTTGAGGACAGAGGTAATGGCACTTACAAATTAGAGCAGACGACTACGTCGAAACTTCAGGATAGACTATTATTGCTTTTGATCTTAGAACGTCACCGAAGAGATATTGTTGCTCTCAACAAGTTGCTAAAGGCCAATCCCAAAAACACCAAGACAATTCGTTACTTTGAATTGAAGGATCCACTGAAGTATGAAATTAAGTCGCCGATATACCATCTACTTGATCAGTCGAAGGCTGACTACCAGGAAAGCTTTCGCCGGTTCTCCATTCTTCAATCGATAGAATATGACTTTGAGAACATCCTTGATGATGATGCCGACTTTAAGAGTGATGATGATCTAGTGAATTCATTCTACAATGAGGATATCAAGAATTTCACAAGGGATGTTGAGGCTATTCAGAAGCAGAAGCTACCTGATGATCTGGAGGATGTTGTCTCTCAGTTTAAGATTGCCAGAGTCTTTATTCCCCTTGCTTCACAGGCTTTGTTGCTGAATGATGAAGAGGAGGATGAAGAGAAAGAGGAAGAGGAAGTTGAAAAAGGTGAGAGTTAGATTTTTCCGGGAGAGAGAAGTTGCAGAAACAGCTTGAAAGCATGAACTGAACGAGCCTTTAATTTCGTAAAGGCTAGAAATATGTTGTGATGGTGAGCGAAAATTCCGTGTTATAGTATTGGGTTATAAAACTAATAGAGTGTGAATAAAGGTGATGAAGTTCGCAATATCTTCTGGTAATCGGGGCAATGAGAGTTTTTTTTTGAATTTTGAGCAATGATTCCAGTAACTGGATGGATGATTACGGATGATTGGAGAAAAGAGAATTTAGAAATGAAATAGCTAAGCACTTTGGCTGGCGTGCAGCAAGATTATAGGGGCTAGCCCTCGAAGATATTACATTTTAACAGATCCCAGGGTCCAAGAGTAGAATGTTGGAATCTTTTGGTTGATATTGGCTCTAGTGGCTTTATGGCGCCAAAGTCTGTGGCATCAGCCACTGTAGATACATCTGGTAATTCTGTTTCTTGCCATTTGCTATATACATCTGCATCAGCCAATATTACGTAAGCGCTCGCGCTCTATTTCTTTTCACTGCAAGAGGTGACTTGACCTTACTTATTTTTCATTTCCTTACCGATCATCACATTACCAAATGACTGGCAGCAGAACCGTTTATGAGATTTGGTCGATGGTGGCTGGTGCCTCCAAGGTTGTCCAAGAGTCTGCTCGCATAATAAAGAACGATTGTCCGTTAGTTTCCAGTATTGTTGGTGACAATGAGTTATACAGAGAAGCTCATGCTAAATCGGATGAAGTTCGTGGAAGAAAGCCCGAAGAATCTGCCAGCGGTGATTTCGACATTTTTGAAATGGCGAAATATAAATCTGAACAGGCAAAAAGATCGGAAGGCACAATCAGCAGCCAAAAACAGACATCGAATGGCTTTTCGGGAAAAAGAGAGTTTTCCACTCTGAACAAATCAACTTCACATCGATTTAATGGTTGCAGTGTTATTCCTGAAAGTATGAATGTTGATGGCAGAATATCTTCCCTGTTTGGGATTGGGCATCAATCTAAGAGGATGTTTTCCACGTCATCTTGTAATCTTTCCTCCGATGAAAAGCCACCGAAGGTCATTGGAGAAGCCGAAAAGCCTAAATTCGAGATGAAGCAGTCTGCTGTTCCTTCCAGCCGTTTAGGCAGGTTATTTCATTATGGTATGCTAGCAGCAGATGTTGGGCTGAATGTTATGAAAGAGGGTGCTAAGCAGTATGCAATGACCGGAAAGTCACCTGAAATAGGAAGCTTGGTGATGTCTCCTCGGAACATCGAGCGAATCTCCAAGAAATTCAGCCAGATGAGGGGTGCTGCATTGAAGATTGGTCAAATGCTTTCTTTCCAAGACCATACTATCCTCCCGCCAGATGTTCAGCAGATCTTGATGCGGGTGCAGAACAGTGCCCAGTACATGCCTCCAGGACAGTTGGAGAAGACCATGGCGTTTGAACTTGGTGATGGTTGGAGACAGCGCTTTTTCTCGTCGTTTGACGATGTTCCAATTGCAGCTGCATCCATTGGCCAGGTGCACAAGGCGGTCACTAAGCAAGGTTTCAAGGACGTTGTAGTCAAGGTGCAATATCCAGGAGTTGCCGACTCCATTGATTCTGATCTTGACAATCTTCTGTTTTTCCTTACAAAGTCAAGAATGATGCCACCAGGATTGTTCCTGGAGAGCAGTGTTGCAGATGCCAGAGTCGAGTTGAAGTGGGAATGTGACTACATCAGAGAGGCCAATAATATCGAAAGATTTCGTCGGCTACTCAACGGTGACACCGCTTTTACTGTCCCGATGGTTTTCCATGAGATCAGTGATGAGCATGTGTTGACTATGGAAAGAATGAAAGGAATTGAGATTGCCAAAGGAGACTTCAGCCAGGAGACTCGAGATTGGATCTGTACAAACATTATGCGTTTGTGCTTGACCGAAATCTATAAGTTCAAATTCATGCAAACTGATCCAAACTGGGCAAATTTCTTCTACAACCCACACACTAAGAAGATCGAGCTCCTAGATTTTGGTGCTTGCAGAGAGTTCTCCCCTAAGTTTGCTCGGCTATATGCAAACTGTCTACGTGCATCGTTGAGAAAAGATAGAGCTAAAGTCGAGAGGTATTCAAGAGAATTGGGATACTTAACAGGACTTGAAAGCCCAGAGATGACCAAGGCACATGTTGACTCTGTCATGGTTTTGGGAGAACCCTTCAGTCCGGAGGATAACCACGGCAAACCTTATGATTTCTCCAAGCAGACTGTTACAGAAAGAGTTGTTGCAAATATTGGTCTGATGTTGAACGAACGATTGACCCCACCTCCTGAAGAAACGTACAGTTTGCATCGTAAGTTAAGTGGAGCTTTCTTATTGTGTGCCAGGATGAATGCCACTGTGCCGGCAGAAAAGCTATTTGAAGAGGTGATCGGTCTGGACTACGATCTTTAATCCGAAGATTAGAAAAATCGGAGCCGTTAGCAAAACCAATTGTGAAGGTATGAATCTTCTTTGGCTGTGCGCTAGATCTGTAAATAGAGTGTACATAGAGAAAATAATGAAGCAATAAAATGAGCTATGAATATACGGCGAGTAGAGGTTAAGAGGTACCTTGAGGGAGAGTGTAGTGGCATTTGTAAAATGTAGGAGGCCGATGCCAGCTACCACCAACGCAAAAGGCGTCTTCTCCAACCATGACTTTTTGTGACTTGAGTGATTCCACCCGAAATAATTATGAATAGTTAGTGTAGTTAGGTCATCTTTTGAAAACTAGCCGGTTCTCTCCGTTCTCTTTCAGCATGTTCTTCCTTCGTCATCTGTCTTCAACTTTATGATTGCGCTACGGCCTGTGATTCCGTCTGCACCTGGCCGCGATACTTCGTACAAACTTTTCACCTGAACAAGCTCTATGCTAAGCTGAAGCAGGTGCAGATTAATGGCTTCCGAAGCAGAAAATGACTCTTTTCTTAACGATGCCAATGCTACTTCAATAGAGGGATGTTCTGAACTTCTTCCGTACACAGCCGAACAGGAGGAGGATCTGGATGTCGACTCAGGGCGAGATACTGTTCCTAGTTTAACTCGTAAGGAATCTCTGAAAACACCGTTTCACAGGCAAAGTTCTATAATTGATGCTTCTACTGGACACAGATTAAAGCGAACATACTCATTTTGGGATCAGGCGGAAGATGAAGCTACGCAGCCTTTGATTGCAAGTCCGAATTCTGCATCTGCATCTGCAACTGCTCATTCCAGTTATAGGTGGCTACCCCGCCGTTTAGTCTTTTTCTATCACAACTGGATCGAGATATTGTTGAAAAAGTCGATATTTAAGGCATCTTTAACCTATTTTTTGGCTTCGCTAGCGGTCTACTCAACTCCGATTGCCAATCTCCTTGGCTCAAGTGATGCCAAGCATTTGGTTTGTACGGTAGTGGTGTACTTCCATGCCTCCAGATCCAAAGGATCCATGATTCAGTCCTTGATGTTTGTAGCAATATCGCTATTATTTTCCTTTTTGGTATCGATAGGACTTATGCTCATCTCTGGCAAGTTCCTGGGAAAAGGTGACTCAATCAACTTTGTCACAGGCCTAATTCTCATTCTTTGCTGTGCGGCATTGGGGTTTGTGTCATTTGTCAAAAGAAAAGTCAACAAGCAGACATTTAATACTGCCTGCTCCCTCTGTGCCATTGTCATAGTGTCATGTGTCATCAAAGAAGGCAGTCTTGGTGGTAACAATGTACCCTGGCTGAAGATTGAAAGCACATTTCGTATTGTCTTTGCCGGCTGCGTAATGTCTGCGGTTATGTGCTACTTAGTATGGCCCACTTCTGGTGTTGACAAACTTAAGAAGGTACTGAATTGCACGACAAGTGACCTCTGTTCCTTATTGGATGATATCACGAATAACTTTTTGAAAGACGGGAGCATAGAAAATGAAGAAACCGATGATCTGGTGGCAAAGGTCCGAAAGGATATTCAGAATCTTGGAAAAGCTTTGGAGGAAAGCAGATTTGAGCTTCTAGTTAAGGGAAAGGAAACTCAGTACGAATTGCTTGAGAAATTGGTGCAATCCAGTCGGAAACTTGCCTCCATCATGGGCGGACTACGACGTTCTGTTGAATTCAAATGGGAGCTTTTGCAGTCTGCAGAGCAGGAGAACGAATTTGTTGATACTACATTAACCACCATACCAATTTCTCGGACGGACTCGCCAACCAAGACCCTTGCCAGTTCGGTGTTATCAGGGGACTCTGAAGGTGGATCCGCCGATCATATTTCTGTTCTTGAGTCGCAGCAGCTTTTTGACCTCTTTGTATACTACTTGGGCCCAGCCATGAAATCCTTCACCTACACCATGTCACAGATTTTAGATGGAATACCTTTTGCTAAGGGGGGTAATATTGATCCAATTGTTGATCAGTATCAAGAGAGCTTAAAATTGGCCTTAAATTTGTATGAAGTGAATCAGAAAAAAGCAATTTCCAAGGTATATGGTCAGGAAATCTTCAGCAAGGAGGCAGATTTTCGAAATAAAGTTGAGCAGGAAGAAGTGGCAGCATCTTGTGCAAACTTTTCATACACAATTCTTGAGTTCAGCAACGAGATGTCCAAGTATCTTGATATCTTGCAGGAATTGAAAGGATATGGTTCGGTCTATAGTAACGGTTTCTTTCATGGATTGCAAGCTTTGTGGCTTCAAAAGCGAAGAAAGGTGCAGGATTCTCAAGATCATTTGGAGATGGACCCCATAATTCTTGGAAATCTTCCTGGTAGCAATTCTGAAGGTGATGTAAGCAAGAACCGGTTTAGCTACAAGATTTGGAAGCTTTTGAGAAAATTTCGACAGGTGGACGTACAGTTTGGAATGAGAGTAGGATTGGGAGCTATTGCAATTGGTATGTTTGCCTATTTGGACTCTACGAAGAAATACTTTGTGGAATGGAGAGGAGAGTGGGCATTGATAACATACTGTATAATCATGAACAAGTCTATGGGAGGAACAAACATGACGGTGAAATGGAGATTCATCGGCACATTTTTGGGTGCATTTCTTGCATATTGGGTGTGGCAGATCCTGTATCCTCATGTTATTTTAATGGCGCTTTCTGGTGCGTTGATCTCGCTTCCATGCTTCCATATCATATTGGATTGGAAGAGCAATAATGCTTTTGGACGGTTCATCTTGTTGACGTACAACTTGACAGTTTTGTACTCATACACGATGTCTGTCAACGGAGGATCGCTGGTCGGAGATCCTGACGACGAAGGTGGAAACGATCCGATTGTCTTGGAGATTGCTTTCCACAGATTCTGCAGTGTCTCCGTAGGAGTGGTGTGGGCCATTTTTGTAACGATGACACTATTCCCTGTTTCATCTCGGAGCAGGCTTCGGCGTGGGTTGTCGATCTTGTGGCTCCGTCTTGGAATTGTCTGGAGGGGAGGACCGATGTCGTACTCCAAAGACCAAAATAACGATTACCGTCTGATTGGAATTCAAGACCGAGAAACTTGTCACTCGATTTTATCGGAGCTAGAGTCGTTGTTGAAGCAGGCGCCGATGGAAATACGCTTGAAGGGTCCGTTTCCTACTCGGATTTACCGAGAATTGTTAAAATCGACGTCAAGGATCATTGACGCCATGGAGAATTTAAACTCGATCATTGAATTCGACAACTTGCTATCAGAAAGCGAGCATGAGGTGATGGTAGTACTAGAAGATGAGATGGATGAGCTCGAGAACCGAGTTTTCCTTATTTTCTACATGATTGCCTCTGCCATGAAGTTGGGATTTCCTATTGCAAGCAAGCCGGCATCTACTGAGCACTCGATGGAGAGGTTGTTGGCCAAGTTAGCTGAAATTCGTGCGAGAAATGAGGAAAACAGAGAGATTTTGGCCAATGAGGACTTTGTCTTGTTGTACACGTACACCTTGGTAGCCAATTCCGTGGCGAACGAATTGGACAGGTTGTTGGATTTAGTGAAGGAGTTGTACGGTGCAGTGACAGAGGAGACCTTGGAGCTATAGGGTAGCTGCGGTAAATTGTGCATGATCTATTTTAGTTTATTCTAATATAGTTTAGTTCGGGTTATATGCGCATAGTGAAGGGAGGTGGGGATCAATCCAACATTTAAGACCTACGGCGAGAGTAAAGCTAAGGGAGATGTAGATAGAAAGAAATGTGGCTAGAAACCTGGCTAGAAACCCTGGTTCAGCAATCAAGGTAGAGAAGTACCTGCGGCTAATGTTATGTTGGCTGGGCTGTGTTGCTAATGGACACGGAGTTTCGGAGTGAAGACTAAGGCTTGTTCTACCGCACCAAGGGCAGTGCACTGAAATGCTATTCGAACAGATGTATTGGGGTGCACCGGAAGCGCAGCTGGCTACCGGTAGCATGCAGTAGTTCTACGGAGCCATACGTTTGTTCAGGTTATGCTACGTCCTGTTTTTTAAGCATTTACGGGATAATACAATCTTTTGAAAAACCCATTGACGCTGTGGCATGTTCCGGTATGTTGACTGCATCTTTTTTTTTTAATTTTTTGTTGTTTTTTTCTTTGTTTCTTTCTTTCTCTCTTCGTTTGCTGCCTCTCCTCTGTTCCGTCTTCTCGATACGCATGCCGGGTGCCGCTACTGTGCTCGCCTCCGTACACCACCCGGTCACATACGGTTCTAGGCCCGGCGGCGGGTCATCTGCGCTGCGGCGCAAAATTCTTCGGGTTCCGATCCTCCTGGGCTGCGGGGTAAGCGGGGTGGACGAAGAAAGCTTCTGGGTAAGACCGTTGAAATGGAGATGGTATAGCCGGACAGAATCATCATGGCAAGCAGTAAGCAATGGCTAAGGTAATCTGGCGGCTGGTGAGTGGCCCAGGTTTTTGTTTGGAGAAAAGCCGGCAAAATCGCAACTTTCCGGCATGCTTTGCGTCACCAGTTGCTGAAACAGCCTAAACGTTTTTCACCCCGCAGAAAACGTTTTTGTCTGCACTGGGGACAACGGTGTTCTGCCGAAAGGGAAAAAACCGGGCAAAAGTATAAGTAGCAGACGATAGAAGGATGACTGCAAATGCCAGACACTTTGCTTGTGACCGCACAATAATACCAGTAACAGCAGCAGCACCGCAACACCACCAACAACGCCACCAACAACACCACCACAGTTATAGCCATCCATCCACCTTACAACAAGAGCACCGACACCAAGCTCACTAGAGACAAGACACATTCACTTATGAGCGTAGAAATGAACATGAATGCCGACATAAGCAATATCGACAGGCACGGTTTGCCGGACTCTGACGGCCGTGGGTTGCCGAAAAGCCCTCGAGAGCCGGCGTTGATGCGTTCTAAGTCACAGACAACTCAGCAGCAGCAGCAGCAGCAGCAGCAGCCTGATCATGCTGATCAAGCCACCCAAAAGCAGCTGTCTGCTTCAGATTCAAAGAGCATGTCACTGGCTCCCTCGCTCAGCGTCACTCTCTCCAAGCTGTTCGACCGGTACAGCAGGGACGACGGCCAGCGCAAGGTAATTGAGTTCGACGACTTTGTGCGTTTGTTCAGGTCTGATGACACTCAGTTGTCGAAGATCCCGGGACTAGTGCCGCTAGACAGCATTAGCTTGTTGTACTTTCTTGGAGACGCCGACCGCAAGGGCTATCTGACCGAGACCGACTTCAAGAGGCTCTCAATGGAGTTGTTGGCCATCAACGAAGAGGACCCTGGCAGCTTGCTCTTCAAGTTGTTCCAGGTGATGGAGAAGGATCGGTTCAACGGATCCGCCACAGACACCGTTGATTCGGACCATCTTCTTCAGATATTGAGCCAGGTGGGCCCGAACTCTTCGGGCGCCACTAGCGACTACTCAACCGTCAAGCTGTACTTGCAAAGCCACTCAATGAGCACAATCGACTTGCCACAGTTCAACAAGCTCTTGGTCCAGGTTCCTGAACTCAAGTTGAGTCGTATATTCCAGGACACTCCAGAGCTACCAACTTCCCACCTTCCCCAGGTCGCCCAGCAGATATATCACGACAGACTTTCGCAATCCACGCTCAACCAGCTTCAGACAATTGCCAAAACATGTTGCGGGGACAACCTTACGTATAAACAGACTTCCGAGATGCTAAAACTACTTGGTGACATTCCCATTCTAAATAGGTTGATCTACGAAAGGGTCAACGTCCCGGGTACCAACGTCGTTAGCCAGACTGACTTCTACGACTATGTTAATTCCAATTCCCATTATTCTATCACCAAAGAGGAGATCTCGCTTTTCTTCAAGTGGAATTCAATTCTTTTGAAAGAACACCAAGAATTGGCTTCCATCAAATGCTCCGATATGATGGCCATTTTGACTGATGGTATGATCAAGTCGACAGAGACATCCGACCCCTCTTTTACTCTTTATCCGCTCATCAATTCCGCTTATTCCTTCATTTTGGGATCTATTGCAGGTGCCGTTGGTGCAACCGTTGTTTATCCAATAGACATGCTTAAAACCAGAATGCAAAACCAAAAGGGAAATGCACTATATAGAGGATACATAGACTGCTTCAGGAAGCTTCTACGGAATGAGGGTTTTGTTGGTATCTACTCTGGATTACTACCTCAACTTATAGGGGTGGCTCCTGAAAAGGCTATCAAGTTGACCGTTAATGACTTTGTTCGATCCATTGGATACAATCACTCTGAAAATGGAGAAATTGCTCTATCCTGGGAGGTTCTAGCCGGTTCGATGGCTGGCGCATCTCAGGTTGTGTTTACCAATCCCTTGGAAATTACAAAGATCAGACTACAAGTCCAGGGAGAGCAGCTCGCATCGCTATCTCGGGTCGAAAGAAAAGGAATAGAGAAGTCTGCTATTGATATCGTCAGAGAATTGGGACTTACAGGCCTTTACAGAGGTGCCGGTGCATGCCTACTTAGAGATGTTCCTTTTAGTGCAATTTACTTCCCAGTATACTCCAATCTTAAAAAGTACATGTTCAACTTTGATCCAGCTGACCCTACTAAAAGAGATTCACTTCAGGCGTGGGAACTTCTAACTGCTGGTGCAATAGCAGGAATGCCTGCAGCGTACCTAACAACCCCTTGCGATGTAATTAAAACTAGATTACAGGTGGAGACCAGGCCTGGTGAAAAGGCCTATAAAGGTTTGGGAAATGCATTCTTTCGCATCATGAAAGAGGAAGGACCTAGAGCATTTCTCAAGGGCGGATTAGCCAGAATTTGCAGGTCATCCCCACAATTTGGATTTACCTTGGCGACATACGAGTTATTCCAAAAGTATGTTCCATTGGGAAAGTTTTACCCTGATCCATCCGGAAGTTTTCATGATACTCTAATAACTTCATCCTCAGTGCTTAAAGAAAGTCCTGAGGAGAGAAAGGTCCAGTTTAATATGATTCAGAACGCAAAAAAGTTCATCACTTCCTCTCCTTTCTTTAATAATGCCATTTACTCGGCAAACGATATATACAAGTTTCCAAGAGTGGGTGAAAAGAAATAGATTCACCTTTGTTTGCACCTGGAACAAAATAATTACTCTCCCCTATAGATGTATTAATGTCTATGCTCTTTATGTATTTTTTATAGATTTATGAATGTCTAAAATGTTCATCCGATAGTGGCAGCCAATGAGACATATGGCTTTGATTGACTAGAGAATGTTATGATTTGTAGTTGGAACAACGGAACGACCTGCGCGACCCCAATGACCTTTATTATCTGCGCGACTGGCACTCCATTATATGCTTTATATATGTTATGAATTATAGCACTGCAAGCCTGCTTAGTCATTTAAACTTCATCAGCACTGTAAAAAATTGTCTCATCAATTAGAAAGTCATTGTGGATGACTGCATCATTAAATTTTCTCTCCTTGAAAATGAACCTTCCCACTTGCTCGTATTCAACGCATTCGTTTTCTTTCTGTTCAGTTACTTTCCCTCTCCTCCCCTTCACTTGCTGTATCATAAGAACAGATTGAAACAATCTCTGTAATGCAATTAATCTAGCCCTCCGCTGAGCAATCTTACGATCCTTCTCTATCTCTTGCGTGCTAGGAAAAGAACTTCTTTCATGTCCGGGTGGAGAATCGGTCAGGTCTAACCAAAGTTTAATCTTGTTGGAGGTAAGATTGGAGAACTCGTCCCGATGTTGCTTGAAAATGGCCTCGTTGACCTCAAACTTGAATACTGGATCGATCAGCTCGTTTGAAAGTGCCTGCTCCGGAGTCTTTATGGGTGTCGGAAGAATGCTTAAATTGGTCGACTTTGCAGCCAGCGGCGTCTCCAAGGGCCCTGCCAGTCTGTTGAATTCCTTCATGGCTTGTTCCTGGAGGTACTTGTTTTGGTATTGAAACTGCTTCCTAAGAGCAGAATGGACGTATTTGACGTTAACCTTTCTCATCTTGAATGGGCTAGTCAAGCCAAAGTTGACGGTTGGATTTGCTACAAAGTCTTCGGGCCACCAGGGTCCCTGGCGAAATGGATTTGTCGTAAGATCTAGCTTCCTATTTTTGACGACAGTAGTGGTTTTGGTGGCCAATCCGGAGAGAAGCTGACGAGGCCTTTTGCTCGGTATAAGGTCTAGCGGTTCTTCGTTGTCACTCTGTGAGTCTTCAATTACCTGTCCATCCATCTGCGAGAGACGCCCAATCTCGTCACGAGGTTGTGCTCTGCTGGCTTTGGATTGCGATAGCACCTTGAGAGACATCTCGGAGATGTCTTCATCAGCTTCCGATTCTTGCGACCTGTCGCTTGACGGAAAATTGTTCAAATCAAGTTCTAGTGAGTGCTCCCGTTTAAGCTTAATGGGTGATGATGTCATCCATGCTTCTCTACTCCCTGAAGCTGTTTCGTGGGTGTTAGGAATAGCAAACCGTTCGATCTTACTGAATCCAGTACGCTGACTTATTCTGCTCGCCAAAGCATCTGAGGACGAGAGTATTGTATCGTCAATGTCACTTTCTGCATTCTCAGCTCTTAGTAAATCTATCTGCCTTTTCAGCACCGTATTTTCCTCCTGCAACCTTGAAATCTGCCTTCGTAGTTGTTTATTTTCTTCATATAGTTGTGTCTCACCGGAGAGCTCGTTCATCTTCTCGGTTATCGACTGCAGCAATTTCCAGATAGACAAAGCATTTCCATCTGAAATCTGGCAGAAAGGATTGCCTTGAATTCTTTGATCACTTTGCATGATCTCAATTCATCGATTAATACACTAATGTATAACCAGAACTGTTCTACCAGGTAGCTGAACGCGTGTGTGCACAGCCTTGATTTCTTGATTTGACGCGAAGAAGAGAAGAAACGGTGCTAACCGTTCAGAAACCTGCTGTATGTGTGGCGAATGAGCCTGCAATTAAAGTGGAGATTATTATGAAAGTTAGTTAGATAATGGCAGGGGCTGTGGTGACTGATTTGTTTTCTGTAATAGGGTTAAGTCGATTTACTTGTTGTTTCTGTAAGGAGGATCAAAAATTTTCAATTCTTCTTTGTTTTGCCTCTTGGCGTTAACAAGTCCTAGACGGAAGTATCAGTGTGTGGCTTGTGCGTCAGCATAGCTATGGCGCATGTGAAAAAGCGCCAACTAGTGGTATGTATTGGATTACTCCAAAGTGTATTTCCCCAGTATATGCTATGAATGTGAGGTGTTCAATCGGAAAATGCCCGATAACCATGTACACTATGATAGAAGAATAGAAAATTATATGTATATAATGTATGATGGTTGGCTGACACTGTGCCAGTTGTATTCCGGTAGGTGTTTAGCGCTGTGCATGTCTGACACTCGACAGACACTCGACAGACAACCTCATACAAGTAAAGCATAAATAGAAAATTGTACAAAATGATTTAAAGTCGACAGCTGTGAAAATATCGTATTGCTCTCACGTATTATCGCAGCCCAAACCCACTAATAACCCCACGCCTGACCCATCTTTCGCCAATAGTCGCTCTGAGCGTAAATTGCATCGTCATTCACCTTGATGGCGTTCATTGCCGTCATGTGACCAACTAATTCGACATCGTGACCCCTGGTTTCCATGTTGTGCACAAAATGGCTCATCTCAGGTTCTTCAACATAGAGAACGTTTGGAAGTAGTTGATGATGAAGTCTGGGGTTTGCTATCGTCTGTGTAATATCCATTTTGTAGTGATAGGTACGAATTATCGCCTGAAGGATTGCCGTCGTGATTCTAGATCCTCCTGCAGCACCAAGTATTAAATCTGCTCTGTTTTTCGCTTGATCGAACACTATGGTTTGTGCAGAAGAAGAAAGAGGCCTTTTGTATGGCTCTATGTAATTGTAGACAGAAGGTTGAAGGCCAAATGCATTGCTTGTTGTTGGAACTGAAAAGTCGTCCATTTCGTCGTTCATAATAATTCCCGTGTTTGGGTCATGGACGCAAGAACCAAAAAGCAAATTCACAGTGGTAGTAAGAGTAACGGCATTGCCGTACTTGTCAACTACACTCAATGTGGATGTACCATGTGGGTCGTTTGGTTGATATGCAGGTTCATAATCCTTCCAGGACGAAAGAGTCCTATCATCATGAATCTTGGCGAATGTGTTCTGAATCCACTTGTCAGACACAAATTTAGAGTATCTTTCATCATGCAAACGTTTTGCTGTCTCATTTGTGTTATATACGCCTAAGTCGCCAAGATGGCTCCTCACGCTTGCCATCCACTTCATTGTCTCTGTCAACCTCTGGGTAGACACCGGATTGAAATCCTCGCACGATGCTGTATTCTGTTTCAAATCGGTGAAGCTATTCATCAACTTAATTCCAGATGCCAACGCAAGTCCAGATGATGACCCGTTGGCAATAAATAGAGTGAGCTGACGGTCAGTGAAGTTATGCAAGGAAATAGCGTCTTGAACAACAACTTTGTAGTGGGCAAAATCATCTGCTGTGAGGATTCCTCCCCTCTTCTGCACTTTTGCGGCAACAGATTGAGCTATTTGGCCCTGTGGGTCATAAAACACGGCGTCAGAACCATTGTTGGCGATCTGCTCTAGAGTGTTGGCCAAGGCAGGTCGTCTTATGAGGTCTCCCTTGTGTAAGAGTTCATCTTTCCTGCCAAAGGCAAAGCCCCAATCGTCCCTATAAAATTTCAAAGCACCTGACTGGATCTGAAGAGCGTTTGAAAGGAGCTCACTAACGTTCCAGCCGTCTCTAGCAATCTCGGCCACCGGCATCACTAAGTCATACCATGACACTTTCCCAGATCCGTGTAGCCTATGCAAAGTGTAAAGTCCTTTGAGTTCTCCAGGGATTCCTGAGGCTAGACCACCAAACTTGGAGGCCAACTCCCGCCCATTGAACATGTCCTTGTGTGCTTTACCAGGAGCCATTTCTCGGGCGTCAATGGAAATAGCATTCTGCTCATCGAAACGCTTGGACGTGATATAAGCTCCTCCGCCTATACCAGAAGAGAACATGGTGTCCATTGCTCCGATGCAGAGGCACGTAGTGACTGCTGCATCTGCAGCAAAGCCTCCCTTCTTGAGGACTTCCACCCCTAACTGGGAGCATCTCTCAATGTCGGAAGCTACTGCACCGTGGATAGCTTTAATGGTAGTGTTTGTGTCCGGGTTCCAAGTAGGGCCATTTATAAAGGGAACATGGGCTGGGATTTTAGGGAGAGGAGGGTACTGGATTAGGTTGCTGTAAATGTGATATAGAGATAGCAGCAAGAGTAAGAATATGGCAGTGGACAATAGGACAAGCCGCTTGCCTCTAAGTCTTCGGCGAAAAGACGAGATCTTTATAGACATGGACTCCACGGGGACCAAGGGAGTCTCTTCTTGGTCGAGTGGCAGCATTGAGGAATTCTATCGGGATGATGGATGATCTCTGTATATTGGTAAGCAGTGTATCTGTGGCAGACCGGGAGTCAGCAAAATGTAGACCAGATGTGTATTCAAACTGGTGATAAGTAGATGGGGGCGTGGTTAGTGCCTGAAAGTAAGTGTACAGGGGAATAACGTGATCAAAGGCAAGCGACGTAATGTATTGTAGTATTGACAGATTTGAGCCAAGTGTCAGAGGAAATTCAGTGAGATTTATTTTCCAAGCAAAATGACCCAGTCAATAATCAGAAAAACAAGTGGAGAAGTATCTAGCAAATAGCAGCAGCTGTTATGCGCCGAAGTCTGGACCCTTGTAATGAGCTTAAAGTTACGACTCTATTGTGCTGCGCAAAGCTTGACTAGAGAAATAGAACAACCTTGTTCCAACTTCAAATCTGTAGCGCAGAGTGGCAAAAGCCTTCCGTATCTATGGAAGTGGCTAAAAGCGGAACTTTAAGTGAGATGCTGTTGAAGGCGGCAACTGATTCTTAGAAATCCAAGAAATGAACTAAGTGAGTGAATGACGTTAGAGTTACCAAGTCAATCCGCTAACAAAAATTGTGGCTGCCTATCGCGCGAGGAGAAAGAGTATTATAGTTGGGTCACTGATAAGATAGTGGGTGATGGCAGATTAGTAATGACATCAGGAAATAGCACAAAAGGAAAGGAAGCAAGAAGGCAAGATGGTTTAAACGGGGCATAGTGCCTTAGGAGAAGAAGCTAATAGTTTGTGTATTTCTTTTTTTGCGGTAAGCCGCTCCGTTGTAGATGGTGGAGACAAGCCGGCGATGTGATGTGACCAAAGTGGACTAAAGCGGAAAGATCGAAGAATAGTGTGGGCTCGAGGTCGTATACTTCTTAGGTAAGCAAGAAATCTGCAAATCGGATCAGCTAAGTAGCTAAACAGCTAAGTCTAAAAGCTCTGCAACGGCTACGGGCATCCTTTGGTGAACTCTCTGCGGAATCCACCGGTTGTATTCTACAAATTTTAAATCGTAGGCATGAATTGTACTATATTAGCGTATGCACGGCAGAGTACGGCGGAGCACTGCATCGTGAATGGAGTGGAGTGGAGTGAAGTACATTGTGTCTATTCTGGAACATCTTCAGCCTGCAGGCGCAACTTCCCGGACCAGTGCTGGTGTCAATGCATGTGGCACTTTCCATCCATCTGCAAGCTCCATGCTTGGCAACCGTAAACCGGTCCAGGCTCACTTATCATAACGGCTGCCATTGAATTGTCACCCGAATTTCTGGTCCCGGCCGTTGCAACTCTCACTGTCATCCCTCCACAGCCTCTGACTCTCCCCGACTCACTTCTTACCCCAGTAACTCATCGAGAAAATCCTCGTCATCCTTTGTCGGCCTTTCCAATGCTATCTTCTTTGCAGCTTCCACCTGTTCGGTCTTCTTTTCTCTCCTTCCCTTGTGAATTAATTTGTCAAGGTCGAAAGCGCCGGTCGCATGTCCTTCTGGTGCATCATCGTCTAGCTTGATACCACCTAGCAGCTCACTAATATCTTGGTCGAAGTTTTCATTCTTTATGCTGTCTATTTGTGCCGCCCTCTCTAGTGTCTTGTCAATAATACCTTGGTAGTTGTCTCTATCTGAAGCCAATTTGACGTCAATCACCTTCGATGGCCTGCCAGAGGGCTGCTGCAGCCTGTGCTTGGTATTCTCGACCATTTCCTGATGCGCTATTAACTTCTGCAACTCTCTATGATGCGTTTTCTCCTCCTCTGACATGACCCGGCTTCTCACTGGCATTTCTTCCTCTGGCGCTGCTTCATCGCTGTCTGAGTTCCAGGCCAAAATATCCTGCTCACTGAACTCGACATCACCGTTCTTGTTTTTCTTCTTCTTCTTTTCAAACACAGCATCTTGCTCGATGTCTGCGGTGCTGTTAGTCTGGAGATATTGCTTCACCAAACTTGACTGTCTGTCCAAATACTCCTGTTCCTCCTGGCGCTTCCTTCTCTCAAGTTCTTCGAGCTCTGGATCCTTTCTAATCTCTTCATCACCTTCTAGCTCATCAAAGAATCTCCAGGAGTTTGTGTCCAACTTCTTTCCGGGCTTCAGAGCTTCTTCAGAGTCATTATCAGCTGTCTCTTTGGCTTCATCGGTTAAAATACCGGTCGACTGTTCTTTGGCTTCATTCTCGGCTTTCTTCTTCTCCACACTATCCTTCTTGAGTGTAGTAAGGCCATGCTTTCGCATGTAGTCCCGACGGGCCTTGTACTTCCACTTGTCATTGTGCAAAACCATGATTAGCAAGAAATGGATCATCTATATTTATGGTGTGGTGCAGAGATGTGTTCAGAAATGAGGGTCGCTGCTTCGTGCTAGAATCCGATTTATGGAGTTAAGGTATAAGTGAGTTTCGGGCTCCCCGATGACGCTGATCGAAATCTGTATATCTAGTCGAAGTCATGGGTGAAAACAAGGTGTGTGTATGATCCTGTAGTTTATGATACGATAATCTCAACCAGTGTTTCCGCTTCAGCGTATCGGCTTGCATTCTACTACATCTACATTTCTCTTGAGCATAAATAATATCATCGTTTACTTTATCTAATGGTGACCTGTCTAGTTGTAGCAAAAGAGTACGTATTAACATGATCTAATGAAAGTCCGTACCAATCCCATTCCTCAGGCAGTGGAGGCAGGAGTCTCTCGAATAAACTTAAGCACCTGATACTCGAATTCCTCTCTGTTATCAACATAAAGATGGTGTCCGGCATCACTGATGATTCTGAATTTGGCAAAATGAGGTTTGTCCTCGTTGTTTCTGTTAATTTCCTTGCACATCTCATAGCCAGCTGCCTTCGACATCCAGTCCATCTGTCCGTATAACCATAGCGTTTTTATTTTGATCTCCTTTGGAATTCGTTTTATCAGTGGTAGGTATGCCAAAGCTCCCGGGGCGAGTAGTCTAGTCAATCCAAACTCTCCGGAGCCTTTGTCTAAGAAGATCTTGGACGTATAGTCGCATATCTGAGATAGCTCCTTTTGGTCTTCGATTTTTCCAAACCGATTGTACGTCCACAAAGCGACAGTTTTACCTGCAAATGGTCCAAAAAGCCTCACTATCTGGAATGGCGAGTAGTTCTTCTCCCAGAGATTGGTGAGAAATTTGTTCGGCTGGAACCTCCTTCTGACTTGCGTCATCAAGTTCACCAACTCGTCGTCGTTTGCATCTGTGGCAATTGATACGTTGTCGTCGATACTCAGTTCACCGTCATCGTCAAGCTCATCATCTGAGACATCGAGTGGAGCAGCTGGTTTGCGAAGGTCTCCTTTCTCTCGGTGGTCGGTCAACTCCTTGGAAAGGTCGACACCCTCTTCGGTTGCTATCTGGGTTCTCTCCTCGAGTGAGCGTCTCTGAGTACTTTCCCGGCGAAATAGAGAGAACTTGCTGTCTTCCACCCCAACAGGAGACACTAGTACAAGCTTAGACACGACGTCCTTGCCGTATTTCAAGTAGTAGGCGCAAGCCAAGTATCCGCCAAGCGAGTGGGCAATCAATACAAAGTGCTTTAGACCTTTGCGGATTCTCCAGGCCTCGAACGAGTCGATGAAGAAATCCTCGGCCTTGTGGATGTCTTCGATGGTGTCCGATGATAGATTCGGAAACTTGGGTCTGCTCGACAACCCAAACCCAAGCAAATCGATCGCATGCAATCTGGTACCAGGAATGCTGGTCAAGCCTTCGAAATTCCGGTAGAAGAAGCCTAGAGCAGCTCCATATCCAGGAATCATAACGACGTCGGTATGCTGTTCACTCGGCTGTGTATTTTCGACGTAGAACTCGTGGATGAAGTTTCCCTTGTCGTCAATTGGCGTATTGATGATGCTGGAGGTCCTGGTGTCGGATGGTTCCGGAAAAAAGGGGAGATTGGCTAGGAGAGCATTTTCGTAGTCCTGGAGAGTCTTCCAGGAGAAGTAGAGCCTGAACGAGTCGACCAGAGAGTAAGGAATCCCGTCTTTGGCGGTTTGCTGGATCGTGGTTCTACCGCAGCTTCCTATAGTGCTCATTAGATTTGAAGATGTAAAGAGGAAACGAAGATGTAAAAAGTGGATCGGAGGTGGCGACAGGAAGAAAAGAAGGAAAGGAAGGAAAAAAAAAAATTTGAAAAAAAAAAGGATAATAATAATCGGGACTCAGATGGTGAAGAGAAAATTGGTGAAGGCAATCGCCAAGAAGCTGATAAGGGGTAAAGCATGTATAGAGCATGTGGCAAATGAAGCAATGTGGCTGGAGTGGCAACGGAGCTTAGCGTTAATTGCGGTGTAAAGTCCGAGCATGTGAAGATGTGGTGGACGGTCATCCACGTGATAAGCCAGGTGCTCGGGAGGTGAAATGTACGGTAGTGAAGGAGAGAGCAGCAAGGGAGGCCGAGGAGTGCAGAGCGGCAGCGGAAGAAGTGGAAAATTGAAGAAGAAAATGTTGTAAGTGTAAGTGAGCTATGTGAGTCTAAGCTAAGTGTTAATTATTAGCGTGCAGCCATACTGGGCTTACAGGCTGGCGGGTCTCTGCTCACTCTCGGTTCTCCGTGATAGGTAGCCGCAACGCTGATCAACTTTTCTGCCGAGGGTTCCGTGCACTGGGGAATTGGTACCCTGTTCGATATCCGTGCTGCCTCCCAAATCTATTTGCGTCTGCTTCTTGTGTCCAATATTTTTGGATTTTGAAGTTAATTTCACCAGCAAACTCCCTTGACTGCTTGAATCTAGGTAGGCATCATCTCTCCTCAAGATGAATAATTTATTTCTTTTTTTATTTCTTTGTTTCTTTTTTTGTTTTTGTTTTTTTTTTTTTTTTACCGCTGCAATTTTTCGGTTATATTATCAAGTTATTGTCCATGGTTCTATTGCTGTTGCGTTCCGTGTCATGTGTTATGTCTGTCTCTCGTATCTGGCTGGCAGTTCTGGACTCATATTAGAAATATACCTCGTGTTTTGTGCACATCATCAACCGTTTTTGTATTGCTTGCGTTGGATGAACCTCTGTTAGCACTCCGACGTTGTCACTTCCACCCTCAGTGGTCTTTCCTGTTTCCCATTCTTGTATATTGCATTGCAATCATCGTCTGGATCGATTCCGTCAGGATCCGTATACACACATGATTTCTCTGCTGTTTCGCTGCTTCACTTTCCGTACTTCTGATACTGCTACCCCTTCTTACCGCACTTGCAGCATATCATGTACACAATGTCATTTTTCTCCACCTCTAGCCACTCTGTGGATTCTTTTTACTTCGTCCTCTCTCCTGATGATCCGATATCTACAGCTTGCAACAGCCGCTCCTACCTGCTAGGATTCACCACAAAACTTCACTCCACTCTCACACCCTGCATCTCCTTTAGCCACTAGTTCGCTACTGTGCGCTCGTTTCTTTTCAGACCACGTAGTGTGTTCCCTGTGTTCTCTCGGTCAAATGTACCACAGTTGTGCCAGCTGTACTCGGTCCTTCCTCTCTCTTAGTATTCATCTATTTGGAATCTTAATCTTGTTCCAATTTGTAAAATTTGACTGTACTTCTTATACTTACGTTTGTCCTGTATAGCCCCAGTCTTTCTGACGGTATGAAGTTTAATCAATCTCCTCCTCATATGTGGTGCACTATTGCTGCTTTGCAACCTCCTCTGGGCTGTTTTTTTTTTTTTTGGTCACAATTCCAATGGTTGTAAGCAGGGTACTTATTCTCTTCATTGGAACATTCGCTGCATTTCATCAAATTTCCTTGTGATGAATGCGCCTTGCAGCTCCACTGATGCACAGGGGCGTTATTTTCGGTGATGACCCAATGCGATTACTATCTACGCAGCAGCATGTTTTTGAAAATTGCACGTGATAATCCGCCTGCAAGCTACTTGTCTTTGAGGGAGCACCACTTACAAGAGGCATGCATACTACCAGGAATTTCAAGTCTGTTTGTTGTCAATTCTACACCCACTGTAGTTTTTCGGAACTAATCCGCCTTCTCAGTGCTGTAAAGGCCATCTCCAAGACACTTCTCACCAGCTCCGGCTCTTAGATTTCAATTACTTCTTAGTTGCCGCTCAATCACCTGTTTTGTTCTCTTTACCGAACCAGCACTATCTCCGGTCACGCCTTCCTATTCAGTTAGTGCCCGGATTTAGTTCATGCAACCTCGCTGAGAGCATTTCCCAAAGAAGTTACTGACGAAAAAAAATCGTTCGATAACGGGATAGTGGTTATTGTTCCTCGCTCGTGTAAGTGTCTGCTTTCAGTCCCATGCTTTTTGAGAAGTCTTTTCTTTTTGCGGCTATTTTCAGCGTCATGGCGCACTTGAAGGTGGATTATAAGTGAATCATTCTGGGTTAGCCTTCTTGTTACTTGCTTACCTTTCAAGTATCATCTGCAAGTTATTTCTCTATTTACAATATGGTAAGCCAGCTTGCCTCTGATTGCAGATTCGTACAGCCTACTGGGCGCCTAAAGTCCTTCACTGCCTTCGGTGCATATGATGATCCATTTTGCGACCCGCTAGATCAAAGGATAGTAAATCAGTCCAATGGCCCATCTTTCTACAATACTCAAAGCAGTGTTCGCAAGCTTCTTCAATCTTGTCGGAATAAAGTCGAAAAGCTTAGGCAGTTGGAGGAAAAACAGTTGGAGTCTGATTCTGATGTGTACTCTAACTACTGCTTCAGGCAAATTCGCTCTCACTCCGAACAGTTAAATGGCTTACTAATAGAAACTAAAAATAGCCTTAACTGTCTTCAAAAATTATGTGATTGTAGTGATGTCGATGATGTGAACAGCGTCAACAGCCTGAATGTTAGCTTTAGGAACTCGATTCGGAAGCTGTTGCTAATTGAGTCTCAGTATAGGGACGGCATGATGAAGCAGGCAATTTGCCGGTATAAGCAGGTTGACTCCAATGCCACTCCAATAGGTGCGAAGAAATTCATCCAGAATTTCGGTTCTCAACAGCTTTTTGCTGTTTCGGTGGCAGAGAAATCCAATACTACCCCAGACAAAGCAAACAAACTGATCCAAAGCATATCTGAGCGATACCAAGAAATTCAGAAGACAGAACGGCAAGCTGTATTTCTCTCCCAACTAACCTCGGGAATTCAGGATGTGGTGTCGGTGTTGGACCAAACTGTAGAAAAGACTAACACAAACCTAGAAAGCTACGCAATTGACTCGGAAAAGAACATCGGTGAGGGTGATAAATGTCCAGGAATATCCAACCGCTGGAAGTGGATATTATTTGCCGTATGTTTTGCATTAATTTTGTTGCTTACTGCGGTGGTGGTAGCTGTTGTGGTTACAGTGACATAAATTCTATCCATTTTATTCCATTGCATTAATCTCACCTTTCATGATCTCAAATTCCTTACTACTTTGGTGGCCATGTTAATCATCGAGGACAGGGTAATAAGTAATTCAAGGCCCATTAACATACGGCAAGTCTGTTTAAAGTTTCTCCGCAACATGTGGCCCTGTGTGCATTGAAACAAGGTGGATTATTTTAATATATATATATATATATATGAATCACATTCGCCGCTTCAACAAGTAACGCCGTACTTCAAACGATTTAAAATTTAAATTGCAGTGGTGGGAAATTTAACCATACTTTTTCCCCCATATATTACCTTACATATATCTCTATTTAATCACCTTCTTCACGATTTCTTCAACTTTATCCCAATCATCCGAAGGGATCCTAGTCAACTCTATGCCACCGAAATACTCAACAATAGTTTTCAAGCACTCGTAGGAGCGTTTATCATGAATCAACGATATAGAAACTCCGGTTCGTCCGAATCTGCCTGTTCTACCAATTCTGTGAAGGTATGTTGCTGGGTCTGGATTTCCATCCTTATCAAATGGCATATCGTAGTTGACAACCATGGAAACTGATGGAATATCGATACCTCTGGCAAGAACGTTGGTTGTGATTAGTACCTTTGTCCTACCTTCTCTAAAATCGTCGATAAGCTTATCTCTGTCCTGACTTTGTAGGTCACCATGCAAAACACTGACTGCGTGGCCCTCTTCCTTCATTTTATAGTACAACTTCACCGCGGTATCTCTCCTCTGAACAAATATAATTGAGGATGCAATGGTTAGAAGGCCATAAAGCTCGCACAAGCATTCAAACTTGTGTTCTTCGGAATCACAATCCATGTAAAGCTGCTTGATTGCGGCAACGTTTAGCTCGTTGGCCTTCAATTCCAAGGTATTTGCATTTGGAACAAACTTGGCGGCATACTTCCTGACATGTTCTGCAAAGGTGGCAGAAAATAAGACTAGCTGGGCATCCTTGGGCAAAAACCTCTTGACACGGACACACTGGTCTGACAAGCCCTGCTGATCCAACATGTTATCAGCCTCATCAAGAACAAAAATTTTCACGTTCTGCGTCTTGATAATCTTCTTCCTTATCAAGTCCAGAGTCAATCCCGGGGTTCCGACAATCACCTGGGCATTGACTTTTTCGTTCCTTTTCATGATTCCAGGAACAACTAGCTGATACTTAATCTTTGTGTACTTCCCCATCTCTTCCACCACATCCATGGTCTGTCTGGCCAACTCTCTGGCCGGCGAAAGGCAGATGGCCTGGACAGAAGGGTCGTCGATGTTCACTCTCGTCAACATGGCAAGTGCAAAGGCAGCGGTCTTACCCGTACCGGACTGAGACTGGCCAATCAAGTTTCTGGGTGGATTGGCAAGCAACAATGGGAGCGCCTTTTCTTGGATCTTCGATGGTTTGGAGAATTTCATTGCATAGATTCCTTTAAGAAGCTCTGGAGAAAGACCCAATTCTTCAAAGGACTTGGCGGAGTATAGAGGCGAGTCAGGATCAGCCTGCAGATCTGCTAACTTCACCTTAACTTCATATGTAGAGTCGACTAAACCGGAGTCCTTTTTGTCCTCTGTCTTGGCAGCCTCTTCGGACGGTTGCTTGGGTTCTTGCTGCTCCTTTTCTGGCTTGGTATCGGCCTCCTCTTCCTTCTTGTCGTCAACTGTCACAGGTTCAGACACTTTGGTATTCTTCTCATCTGCAGCCTTCTTCTCAGCAAGAGATAACTTCGACAACAAAGCTGTTGCGTCTTCCTTTTTATCTGCACATCATTAGTAACAGAAACTGCTGATTCTCTGTGTTCAACTTACCTGTCATTATTGTCAAATACACTTACTGTTTGAGTAGTAGTAACATGATCTCTTTAGAATGAAAGATTTGTCTCGCCTCAAAAAAATTTGTGCGTGTGACAGGCTGGATGTTGTGGAAGCCTAGCATGGATCAGCGTTGAGCATGATAATTTGGTTGCAGAGGGGGGCGACGACGCCAACGGGAGAAGCCTACGTCCAGAAGGTTTGGTTATTCACAATGATGTTTGTATGAAGGGCAAAGATAGCTGGTTTTGAAGATTTGCCGGAGATATATCGAACATGTTAAGTTCCTAGCCTCTGTAGCAGAAGCAGGCAGCGGACTTGACTGGGGCTTTTTGAAAAGAGCACTGCTTCCACGGTTACGGTTTTTCACACAGATTCATCTTTGCTCTTCGAAATGTAGGAAGGTAGCGGCGGCATGCAGAAGCAGTCCATGCTAGACTGAATGCCTAGGCCCCACAAAAATTCTGACTAGCACTCTGGAAGTAGTATCCGACAGAACAAAACAAGAATGGTATTTCAATCTTGAAATAGTAATTTTCTTTGTATTGTGTCACTTGAACTACAACAGAAACAGTACGAAATGCTTCTCTACAGGCTCGTTTACTGTCAGGAAGATGGCAGCCTCGCATCACACTAGTGTATATAGCTGCTGTTTCCCTGGTACAGATATGCAGGGAGAAATTGGTGTTCTTTTTGGGGGCTGTAAGAGACTTTGGGGTCTGCAAGGTTTCAATTGTCCTGCTGCTATGTCTTCCTCCGATGCAGCTTCTCGTGCTACGCAGCAATGCTATTTTTTCTGCACGTGAGCATAATCACGTGGTAACATGCATCTGCATTTTCACTAGTTACGACGATCATTCGTCTAGTTTATTCCACTCCAGCATGGCAGAGCAGCAGCAGAACTTGGCTAAACTCGCCAATTCCCTATTAGAGTTGCATATCAATGTTGGTAACATCAAAAAAGAAGAAGAAGAAGAAAGCAACCATAATGATGTACAGGCAGCAAGCGATGATAATGAAACTATCAAGAACACTGCATTGGTGAAGTCGAAGATCACCTTGGAGCACTCCAGGATGATCTCAAGACTATCTTCTGTGACTACGAATTCCTTGTTGCTTGCGTCCAAAGTGGACAAGACGAAAATTCAGATTAGATTTAAGTCTATTGGGTCGATAGACCAAGTCAGGCCTACTCTCTTCAAGATTTCCAGAGGTTCCAAATTTCTATCGATCACAAAATTCCTAGAGAAGAGACTTAAGGTGCCTACTGTGTACTGCTATTTAGCAAACTCAATTGTTCCCAATCCGGATGATGAGCTCGGCAATCTCTTTGATTTGTTTAAGTCTGGAGACAATGAACTCATTGTCAGTTATTGCAATATAGTTGCATTCGGATGATGCTTGCGTAGGCAAGACAATCCACAACATGGGGACCGAGAAGCTCCACCTTTGGTGGAGCTTCCGTCTGTATGTGATAATTCCCGATGATATCAAAAATCCATGGTTA
The DNA here is from genome assembly GCA_030565225.1 of Allodekkera sacchari. Taxonomy (NCBI): domain Eukaryota; kingdom Fungi; phylum Ascomycota; class Pichiomycetes; order Pichiales; family Pichiaceae; genus Allodekkera; species Allodekkera sacchari. The sequence continues at coordinate 77,169 of JAJMBG010000027.1, forward strand.
TGGTTCATGCATTGATAACTGTCTCGCTTCGAAACAGATTGCAGGAAGTCTTGATACTACGCAGTCATCTTTCACCTGGTCCAACTACGTCTAGTTCGGCAGTGATCAACTTACTTGTAATATTGGTGCAATTTTGCATGAGATGTTCAATCTGCCAGCCAGATGCCGTATCTGCTGATGAACTCTGTGAGCCGCTGAAACGGCAATCAATATCTCCAAGCGTTGCTTAGTAGGTCTGCCGGTTTTGACCAAATAATGCAGGCTACTGAAATCTGATCCTACACTTGAATGCTACATAAATTCTATATACAAGCTCGCCAAGTACCATCTCATACTGTAATATTACGCCCTACATCAAGTCCTTGTCATAAATCATATTTACAAATCCCAAATCATTAATTACATATTCATATAGTTGAGGCCAGGGATGGTCACGAGGAGACTCAGCCTTCAGTTCTTGTCACCTTTGTCGTCTCCCCAGAACCAGCCTCCTTTCTTGCCTGACTTCGATGGATACTTTGTGACGTTTTCGTCGACGTTTTTCGACTGTCCCGTCTTGCCATCAATTAATTCCTTGTATTCCCTGGTCTCCGAGGATCCGTCCTCATAATATCTCTTCACAAATGTAGTCTTCTCGATGTCTCCGTCGTCTCTGGTCTTCACCGTAGTGGAGCTCGATGTTCCCGTGATTGATTGACGATAAGGAGACGCCTCGTCTTCCTTGTCTGTATCTTTGCTCAAGAAGTCCCATTTGGCCTTCTCTTGCTGCTTGAACTGGTCCCACTCCTTGTCTCTCTTCTGTTTCATCACTTTCCGCATTTGAACCTTCCAGTCCATCAGGTCGTTGAAATTCCTGAAAAACAGGCCGTATTTGTGGTCATAGTCGTTCTCTATATCCTCCTTCGATAAGATCGACGAGTCTCCCTGTGCATCAGACGGAATAACTGCTTTTGGAAATAGACAGTGCCAAACACCCTTGGTGTCCCAAACTGCCAACCCGTTCATCTTCTTACAGTTTTCATATAGCCCAACGGTGGGCACCGGGTAGCTGACGTATCCGTTCGGCTTAATGTCCGTTCCTGATCCGTAAAGGTTTCTGATGCCATTGAAAAATGGATTGTTGAAAAACACGCTGTTCGAAATGTTGTCGATATCGTCGAACAAGGAATCATCTGAATCGAACTTGTTCCAGAGAGAACGAGACACATCTCTCATCTTCGAGAAGGAATTGGCTGTGATGTCATTGGTCTTGGATAATAAGTTTTTGACAGAATTGTTCACACCAGGAGGAAATATTGTGTCTGAATTTATAGGAGACTCATCCTCTGTTGTCGTCGTCAAACTCTTGTCTTTGTCGTTTGTAGGATCGTATATTCCCATACTGAAAAAAAAAAATCTTAGCTGAAATGCTGTACTGTCGGAGATGTTTCAAAGTTAGTGGCAAAATTCTCAGTTGGCAAGCCTGCTAATTTATATTACCACAGGTTAGGCTGACCAATTGCCCGGTGGAGGCAGCGCGAATTTTCCAGAGCTCACGGGGAAACACCCCCGTGGAGCCGCACCGGGAAACCGCAGAGCCTAGAGTCGGGAACTGAGAGCACGACCTATGGAAAGCAAGCAGTGGAAAGATAGCAGTGGAAAGGAAGAAGATGGCTGGCTGTTTCGCCTGTGTATGCAGCTTAAATGGCGCCACAGAAAGGAGCAAGAGATAAAAAGAGTGCTAGCAGTATCGTAGTCGTGCTATTTGCTTATAGGCAAGTCTGTTTGTTTGCTTGGATCTGGTTCAGTGTATGCGGCCAGCTCGGTGAGCTGTATACACAATTCACTCCCTTTCCTCGCAAAAGTTTAGCATGACACCAGTGATGCTCCTCATGAACCTCTTTTATAATTCTCTCAAAGAGTCTGTAAGTCGTTCAGGTAAAGCACAAGTCTTCAGCTCCCTTCAGCTCTCCACCTTTCCTCTCTCTCCGTCATCACCGTAGGCGTCCACAAGTTTCTTGAAATGTTCCTTTTCGGCTCGTGCAAGTGTTTTCTTTCCTTCCAGCTCTTCTGCAACAGGTAATTCCTTATCCCCCTCGTTTTCCGATTTTTTAAAGTGCTCCTCGTGCTCTAGTTCGTTTGAAAGAATGGTATATATCAGAAAGAAGTTATTGAACAAAAACACTTCTCTCTTCTTCTTGCTCTGCAAGTGACCACTTAGCTTAATCATGCTCTTTTCATACTCACTACGAAGACGTATAACAGAGTTTGTCAAAGGCTCCCACGTCTCGACTTCGAAGGTTAGATTGGTGGACAACTTGATCAAATTGGTCAATATCATGCCGAAATTGCGGGTCAAAGAAACAGGAATCATAACATTTTTCGATGCTGACTTGATTAGCACGCTTGATGAAACGCTCTTTTCCATAGATGAACAATTTTCGTCCACCAATATTTGAAATCTTGGCCAAAGAATGCTCAACTGGTAGTTGAGGTAGTCTTCTAAAACCGGAACTCTTCTTTTTTGTGTCTCGTACTCCATAGCCTGACTCAATCTAACCATTATTAGGGATCCAAATAGATCGAATGAATCGTTTAAAAGATATTTAGTGTAGCCATATCCCAATTGATAGACGGGGTTGAACACAAGCTTAGAAAATTCCATTGACGCCTCCAAAGTGGTGACCTGAAAAAATTGGTTCATGAATAAGTATTCCGTAGAAACATTATCCAATAACGCTTGATTGAAATTCTTGAACCCAATTTCCACCCAGTATTTCGTGTTATTGGTCTCGGCTATCTGAGCCAACATGGCATTTTGTTCTCTGCTTGAAATAATCTGCGTCCTTTTGGGAACATTAATAAGATACTCCGTCATTGATATTTCAGGATTTGCAGACGATGCAGAATGAAAAAAGAAAGAGGAGGACTTTGATGATATATATTCTTCCTCGAAGGACCCAAGAAGAACACTCTTTCCAACGTGTATTAGCTTCAATTTTTGTAACGAGTACAAATACTTGACGAAATTTTGGTGGTAGTACCATCGCATTGTGTAGCAGTACGCCTGCCTCAGTTCTTTAGCCAATTTTGGATGTTTCGACAGCAAAAAAGGAAAGACTTCCTTCACATCAAGCAGCTGCTTTTGAACAACCTGTGAGGCGACTCCGTGTCTCCGCAACTTCTTGATTTCAACAATCAGAAAGTCTCTTATCCTCTCAACACACTTCAACTCCAAATTATCTAGCAACTTCGCCAGGTCCGCCAGGCAGCTGACAGGCTTTTTGTTATAAGTCTGGAATATCTCTCTCTTTTCGGAAATGAACCTCAAATTCTCTGTCCATTCTTCCCGTATAGGATCCATCGCTATCGACTTAACGACTTCGGGAGGAATTATCAAGTCGTTAATAAGAGGTGTCAATTGTATGTCGAGCTTCTTCTTGTCGTGGATATCTGAGCTTAGTGAGTTCGATCTTTCCTGAAGAAATTCCATTTCTTTGGAAAGCTTACTTAAATTTTGCTCAAACTCCGTCAAATATTGAAAAAGAGGATGCATGTTGGACCGAGAGGTGCTGATTATTTTTCTGTATGACTGCAACTTCTCGAGATTCTCTGTGATCTTCATGTTGCTAAGTTCAGGATCCAAGCTATTAAGATACCTTAGTTCCTGTAATGTGTCGATTTCATGATTTTCCTTCAAATCCTGAAATACGTCATCCAACCTCGAATCCGGATCGTCCGAAAGTTCGTTCAGATAATCAACCTCCCATTCCGAGCTCAGTTTATCTTGTAGAATTTCAATTGCCTTTCTTGCATTACGCTCAAAGCTGTTGTTGTCATGCTTAGATATTGATCTTCTAGAAATCCGATGTTGACCATACTTTCCCGAAGGAGTTATTGGCTTCCTTGAAAGTGAATGGTGATCTGCGTCAATGTTTCCGGCTCTTCTCATCTGCGTAAACCGAAAATAGTGAGTTGTAGCGGTGACAATACAAGAATAAAGGTGAAATTTTGCTGACCTGAACGCTCACCAAATATGTGTGCTGACGTAAGTGATGAGGCTCGGGTTGGTCGGAGGAAGCTTAGGATGCCCAAAATGAAATTTTCTCCATATTTATAAAAATCAGTTGGTTGATGCATTCAGATGAGTTACACGCTGATGCTTGAACTTTTTTTAGTGGATAAGGATGGGCAGTTGGGCAGTTGGGCAGTTGAGTTGTTACAAGTGGTTGCAGGTTTAGATCGCTTGATAGAGAAGAGGAAAAATCGAAAAGAAGCAGAGGTGTACAAAAAAAAAGAAAGCGAAGGCAATAAGAGCATCACAGGTTCAAGAGAAGTAAGTTATATGGTGAGAGTCACAAATTATAATCTCAATGAGTCTGGTAAAAGCGTTCATTGTAGGACTGGCTTTAGCCTGGAAAATACAGAAGAGGAAAATTACGTATTTGGTAGCAAAAACGCTTCTGCGCGAGCAAGCAAATGCTTTACTATCCGGAGTTGACCGTACGGCACGGCCAACATATCTGTTAGGCGGTTGATCAGAATTCTGCAAAGTGTTCGTCTCAGACATTGCGATCAAGCCTAGTGAGTGATGTTGGTCGCAAGTTTCGCAATACCTGTTGTGTGTGCACTACCGGCTTCCAAATCGGCTACCCGATGAAATAATCAAACTGATGGAAGGCCGAAAAGCTTTACGGTGGAGTAATTTTAATTTAATTTGTCAGCTTGTATCGGAATAAGGAATCAGAGTTTTAGATATGATGAGCATGATCCAAAGAAGCCGAAATCGATGACGATATGATTCCGAATAATCAAGAAAAATATAATGGAAAGAACGATGAATCAGACCTGAGTGAGTAATTTGATGATGATTTGATGATGGCATGAATATGTATCCATTTTACTTTGATCAAATTCAATTCATGAATTCACTACCGTTATTTTCTCCCAAAAACGATATGTCTAGACAAATTTATCGACTTCATACACTTCTCAGAGTATCGAGCCGCAGAGATAAAGAATTGCACTGGTAATCAGTGCATAATAGTCTTTCTAATCTCGTTCTTAAAAAGTTAGCATGCACGAGGCAACGTCCGCATGATATTTTTGCTGATCCTGCATCAGATCAAAATTCCCCAAGATGTATTGAGTATCTTTAAGGAGGGAGAATATCAATACTATGACTAAGGTATTGGTGTTGTTATTAACTACCACACGGCCGAGTCCATCAAAAATGAGTCCACATTTTGACGGAATCAAAATTTTCCCAGGCTTCCGGGTACTGAAATAGGAAAGTTTATTCCACATTCCTACAAATATTCAGGTAAATATTTGGCCCTTCTTGTATAATCAATTACAGTCATGAGACCAGAAGTAGCCGTCGTAAGGAAACTATCCTCAACCGAATATGTATGCTACCCAAGCCGGTGGCTTAAATATGTTGTTCAGCTCTTCCGAGGACGATGTAGCAGTAAATCGGAACCAATCAATGATAAATGACAACTAGGGAAGTGATTCCGACGCAATGCCACAGAGATGTTGACATCGAGGACTTTCTAGCGATGCATACCGAAGCTGTGCTGCCGCCAAAAAAAGAAAACCACGTCACCTCTCTGGTATCTAACGATAAGTAGAGGAATCCTATTTTCACGCGGTTAAAAACGTCAATTATTTAAAAATGTGTTTGGTAGTTTCTGTTTCTAGGAAAGAAGCTCACTATTCATATTCTTTTATCTAACATTTGTTATGAGCGATAGTTTCCCGATGCAGGCCCGGTTCGCGAAATTCTGGAATAAAACTAAACGGAAATCCAAGAAGAGAAAGTGCATAATTCGTAACTGAATTTAAGCATCTGAACGGAGGCCTCGGCCGAAGAATGCAAGATATTGTCTTGTTGATAATATTTGCAGCCTTAAAACAGAAGCTGAATCCTTTCTTGTCTCACAAAAAACTCCGCTGATCTTCCTTTTCTACAATATAGTCATTCATACATACTGCTTTCGTTTCTGTTTTGAGGTGCATTTACAATTCCCGTCTCATGGGTCAGTTTACACTCCCGAGTTCCTCCAGTCTTCTTGTTAAGGGGCACGCTTTGTTACTGCTTCTTCGTCAAAGAAGGTATCGTCGTAAGATCAACGTACATGAGAACAAGGGCTTTGAAGATGTGTCGTTACCCAACTAAATAGGCAAATCCGACGATTGCTGCTTACACGAATGGCACCCTGTGTGCAAATTCCGTAAAGGTCTTGCTTCCCGAGATCCAGAGGGGGCGTGGAAAAAAAAAAAAAAAAAAAAAAAGGAAAGTTTCTACGTACGAGTACTACATTTTCGAGATCCTGTTCTTGCATGTATCAAACTGCCTTCATTTGAATCTTTCATTACAGACATTGTGCTGCCGAATGAATCGTTATCTGCCGAACTTGCAGAAATTTACATCTCAGATAAATATTGTGTAGTATTTCATTGGTGGAATTCCTCAATATTAGGAAGTAAAAAAAAATGGTAGGAATTTGGCACTTCCTAAATAGTATAAGAAATCACACCCCGTCTGGTGTTTGGATGTGGATCTAAAGCGAAGAGGCGTAAAGCAACAGTTGCTAGACGCGGAAAGACAAATGCGGAAATTGAGCTTCATCGCCGACTTCAACGAGGTATGAAAAAATCTCCTCTCTCAAACATAAGGTTAATATTTGAATTAATATAAAAGTCCGAATGACTGTGAAGATACCCTTCTTCAGTAATGATGTCCACTTTGCTTTAAGGGCAATACCGAACTTTCTTATAGTGGTGCGTATTTGGTAGCAGGAAGCGAGCTCGGAGAGTTGCAAGTATAATATTCATTTGAAAGCAGGATTCTGGCCCAAGGAGCTTTTTTATTCAATCACCTTTTGGATGTTGCTCTAATATGAATTCCCATTTTTGGGGCTTCTTCGAGTCCACCTATGGAGTCATGGTATGGGAGTCCTTGAAACCTTCAAGAATCTGTAGTCCCTCCCTGATACGAATGTCAAGTTAACAAAAGGTCGTTTATATTCGGAAGTCTTTGAGAGTTTTGCTTCCTTCATATCTTGATAACTAAATTGGTCAATAATATATGTTTTCTGGCCTTGTTCTGAAAAGCATTTTTCCCTACTGTTTCCTTCCACTAATCCAATCAAATGCCTAGCCACTCACGTTTCAAATGCTGGTTCCTCTTATTTTTATCTCCAAAAATCCACCATTATTTATTAGCTGATTAGACTTCAGCCTCTTCATCTGTTATTTGCTGCCTTATATTAGGAGTATCAGTTCGCAGCATCCCTCTTAATGTTCATGATTCGCATGTTGTATACTCTGATGAGGAAAGTGCTTCTTTAGCAATCTGAACGTATGTAATGAAAATTGGTCTTTTTCTTCATCTGTCCACACTGACAGTAGCATAAGTGTTGATCCAAGCCTAACACAAGCTATAATAAACCAAAGTCAAATGAGACTGTCTGTTGTGCACAATATGTATGCTCTTGAACGAAAAAAAAGAGTTTTTTCTCCTTAGTTAATGGGAATATGTAAGGAGCATACTCCATTACTTTGCTTTACATTACAGTAATGAATCTGAAATTGAAAGTCATGATGATATCTCCCTCCCAATTGTTGTGTTATTCAATATTGTATACGTAGAATTGTCTTAAAAGGCAACAGATCAGCGTAACGTACATGGGACATAATTTCAGGAGAGTACAATTAAATCTGGACTCTTAATATCTGGACTTCACTATTTCTCTTAATTTATTATATTAAAGGATAACTTCTTAGTCTACATCCTATGAAAGCATCAAGCATATATTTATTGGGCTACATTTATGCATTGAAATGTAATGATCGCTGAAGTATAGAAAATGGGGAAACTTTTGTCCTATGTAAACATCTGATTTCAAGTTTTGAACACTAGAGCAATTGCGTTTTAGATATTCCATCCTTACGCTATTATGATGGATGATGTCACCGCAGTGCCACATATTTAGAGTACTGATTTAAGGAATCGTAAAACTATAGGTTCTATCTACACAGATCGCCAATTGGAAAGAGGAAATATATTGCTAGTCTAGATAGCAAGTGACCTCATCATCCTGGGAAGAGCAAGCTTGATTTGTAGGCAGTTGTCTCCGAACGCAAAACTGGAGATAAGCAAGCCCGGCTCCGCACATCTCGGAATTATAAAAGACGGGAAAGTTCAAAAGGAGGAAATTTGGGGGGTTGCAACATAAGTACCAGCATTCTCTGAGGTCTCCTTGGTATAATTGCGGTTCAATGTTTTTTGTTCAACTCAATTAGGAATATGTTGTGTATGTGGTTGTTTCGGTGACATTTGTCCGATAGTACCTTTCTCATTATAGTCTTACCTTGAAGGCATTCCCTCCTTGTATGGTTTAGCGCTGAGCGTCTAAGAAGTCTGCTTTATTCCCTCGAAGGCAGCTAGTCGCATGAATTGATCGGCTAAATGAGTCTCGCTTCTGCTCAGTGGACCCAAATATGGGTGGGTATACGTCTCCGTTCAATGCTCGAAGTCTTAAACCTACGCGCGTATTGCTCGAAAAGACCGCCTCTATCTGCACTGAGAAGCATTATAATTCAACGAGTAATTTTAGCCAAGCAATTCTTTCCTGCTACCAATCCTTCTGAAAATATGCCCCAGTGCTATATATTTAGGGCTCTGGCCACTTTAGAAAATGAGGTCGGTGCGAATTGTCCGTATCGCGTTCAATTCTTACCACAGTGGCAGAAGTCAAAAACGGAAATAAAAGTTGCTGAGCGGGAGTAGGCAGTGATGCATCAAGCGAATTGGGGATATTTTTCTAAAAAGGAAACTTTCTGGAGAAAATTCACGCAAAACAGGTGCGTTCTGGTGCGGAAGTTGTGGAGTATGTGTTGTTGTTGTGTGTGTGCAACCAAAATTTATGGCAAAAGCAAGACTGGGCGAACAGAAGGCAGATTGTAGGGCCAGGTTAATACTTTAGTGGCAAATATTGTGAGACTTGTTGGGGTCATTCAAGTAGGGCTGCATACGGGCATACGTGTAATTTGCGCGTTGTTTGTGGAGCAAATGTCGAATTTTTTTTTTTTGCTGTGTTCAGCCATTTCCGACATCCATCGTAAGGGGAAGCCTAAACGGCAAGAAAAAATAAAAAGGGGAAATCAGAAAAAAAAAAAAAAAAAAAACGAAAAATAAAAAAATGTGCAGAATTTGCGGAAAAGTTGTTTCTTTTCTTTCTCGTTCTTTTCTTTTGGCACCTGGGATAGATCTCTTAAAATGATGGCCCTTGGAGGTATATAATAAGTGGGTAGGCTTCCCCGGCTAAAATACAAAATTTAATGTTTTCTCTTTTGAAGGTCTGATCGAGTTCTTAACAAGAATAGGCATATGTTTGAAAGTTAGATCCATGTGACACTTCCTGGTTTACACCAAATGGAGAATAGAAAGAGGATAAAACTTGACGTGATAGGAGAGATGTCTCAGGACGAATTAGTTGAACATAACACTGTAGGTAAAGATTCCATCAAAATATTGCATACGGAAAAGGGAGATGGTAATAATGACAACAGTGTTTCGTTGATCAACAATGAAGACCGGCAAAGGAATGATCAAGAGAGTTTTACAGCAAAGAAAGAATTGAAGGATAATTATCCTGTTGATCCAGTCCATTCGGCAACCGCAACGGGTCCAAGATCCCAACAAAGTGGCACACTTTTGACAGAACCCATTGCAACGCTACGAAGGCTTGATGCAAGAGACGACTTGTTATCTAATAAATTATTGCCGCAACTTCCTGACACCTGTTTTTTTCGGAAGTCATCAAACGACAGCTCTATTACCCACAGGCCTGCACCTCTCCACACACTTCCGCTGACAGAAGATCCATCAGGGCATACTGCTACTTATAGCTCATCGACAGACAACTCCTCTCCAACTCGCTCAACCTCTACTTCTTCTCGACATTCTTCAGAGCAATTGAAGATTACGACTTCCACAGTAAGTCGGCCGCCCACTGCTTTTCCACCATTTCCTACTTCAGATGCAAGTCAATTGCATGCTGTGCATTCCCCGCCAGACAAATTCCATAGGCCAAGACGGTCATCGTTGATTAATCTTCTTAATGAGCCGAAGCTCGTTTTACCGCATATTTCATCATTAAACTCTCCTTCACTACGTTTGCCGCCAATACCGTCAATTGTGCCTACTACTAATTATCTTCCACCATCAAAAGTTCAATCCGTCTCGGGGAGTGCTCCGGCTACGGCGTCTAGCAATAAGCCAAAAAAGGTTTTGCCTAAACGTTCTAGAAAAGGATGTCTCACCTGTCACTCCAGAAAACGAAAATGCGATGAAGTGAAGCCTGTCTGTGGAGAATGCAAGAGACTCAATATCAAGTGCCTCTGGCTGACAGATGGAGCAGAACGAAAAAATAAATCTAAGAAGTCACCCGGTAGCTTAAGAATCGATGAGACATACAACGAGGAATTCGGGGTGATTAAGGTGGTCAGAGGAAAAGTCGACTATAAAATTGAGAATGGTAAGGTGGTGGAAGGTGAATTACCTAACCAATCACCTTGAAATAAAAGAAATATTAAATGATTGTACAATAGTTACACAAGCATTCAAGTTGCCAAGCAATTTTCTGTCACCTCAAGACAACTCAAGACCAGATTGTCATGTTTGAGAGTTCAAAGTAATAAATTTCTTGCTTTAATGGTTACAAAAACACAGCATTTATCAGCATTTATCTCATCGGTCATGATATTATAATCCATCCAATGATAGAGTCTCTCATCAAATTTGCCTGAGGAGGAATGCAATGACCCGGAGTCATTCTGCCCTCCTCACCTAAAAGTAATCAAAGACAGACTACTTAGGGCCACAAATTAATATCAGCATTTGTACTAATTAACTTCATCAATGCAATTTAATACACATCTATTACATTATTCAGAGTTGTTTGCCTTTAGTCAGTATCACCCAAAGCCACAGTTTTCCGATTTGTGTGTAAATGTTGTATCTCTAGCTGCAGATTCAACTTTTCGTAATACTCCCAAAATGAAGAAGTCCCTTCTTGGCGGATTCTGTCAGCTGGCTTTCATCACTGTTTATCATTTATCATTTGATTTCTTGTAAACACAGCGCACCTGCCATTGTCTGAAATATTCATTCGTAATTGTTCATCGCGACAGTTTCTCATATTGTATAGAGAATTTATAAGATTCTTCTTTTGGCAAAAGCCTAGACGTCCGTGATCGCCGAACAGCGGATTACCTGTAGATGGCCTATGATGTTTGAAATTCTACATCTAGTGTTGATAATTTACTAATCATGATCCCTATAATCAAAGATCAGCAGCTGTTCCCATTTTTCATGTTGTTCAGCGTTGCATGTCTAAAATCTTTCAATTCAGGCGTCCAACCCACTCAACCACATATCCGGAAATACATATATAAGAATGCAGCCCCCATATTCCTTTCTTTTGAGAATATTTTTACAATATTATTCCCTTGGAAATAATCACATTAGCAATATATATATCGTCTCTGTTTCATTTGTCGCAAATTTTCCCTCCCCGTTCCTAAATGTTCCTTCAAAACATGTATTTTAACCTTTATTTAATATTCCTAGATCGTTTGAGCACATGAATCATTCGACTTCCGAAATTTTGCGGCAATGTTCCTCGGTAGTTTTCTTGTTTCTTTTGTGTATGCTGTGTGCAATATCGTGGCTTGAAAACGGCAGACGCATGGAATGTCGCTGCTTGAAATTGAATTACTTTTTGAGGGGCAAAATTTTAGGACCGAACCAAAAAAAGAAATTTTATAAAATTTGGTGTAATAGTGGAAGCAAAAAACTGAACCCTCAAAATGGTGATTTGAATGGATGGATGACTGTAAAAATTGACCCTATTCATTCACTTGTTAAAATACATAGCAAGGCTAACAACTTGCTATAATCAGTTGGCCCTACAGAGACTTGATTAACTATAAAATTTATCTGTAAAAATTTCTTTTTTTTTCTAGTTTTGCTTTGTAGATTCTTGGTTCCACCCAAATACGAAGAAATAGGCAGAAGGAATAACCGAGAAAAAGGCATAGTAGCACTAGTATAATCTACTTCTTGTTAAGTCATTTCAAATGCTGTACTAGGCTAAAGTCAGAACCATAAAAGCATGTTTTAAATCTTCCTGCAGTTAAGAACGGTAGCTTGAAAGTGGTTTTTTAACTGCCACATTGGCCCTAAACATGAGATTCGTATATCTAACGTCATTAAAATGCAATAATCATATTGAAATTTAATCTTAATTCTTTCCTAGCCTCTGATTTAAGGCGGCACACGGTAGCGACAAGCCCCACTTTCCCCAGCTAATTTTGAAGGCAAGCCAGATCAACATGAAAGTCGTTGAACCTATTGTATATATCATATTATGATATCAACTCCAAAGTAAAGTAACTACTCATGAGAAAATAGCTTCAATATATCATTATTGCCAACAAACTTGGCCCTCGGAAAGTGTTCCGGGCTATATAAGTTGACCATAGTTTGATTGTTCTTTTCTCCAAAAATTTTCTTTTGCAGGCTGCAATAGATTCATTTCCCTTTTCTCCATCCTAAAAAGTTAATGATCCGTCATTCTTCTTGTTCTTTCAAAAGTGATTTGGTTAACTTCAAATCATCGTGCCTATAGCAGAGGATTTTTATTTTCCTTTAGCACGGACGTAAAATCCCTTTAGATGAGCATCATATGTCTTTGGATTGCACATAAATGGTCTCATATTGCTTTGAGGTTACATATGTATCTTATTAAAAAGTCCTTGACAGCCGAAATTAGGACAAGCTTTTTCTCCTGTAAGAAGGTATAGTCCTTCAGATGCCTTCTAGAAAGAAAGTCAAGTTTTATTTTCAAGCGTTAGTTGGTTATTTCCTTTTTCGATGTATTTGTGTCACAAATATGAACTTATTGGCAGTTATATGTGGGGTAATGAAGCTCCTAAATTGAACGAATCTTTCTGAAACAACGCCGCAGTTATGGGTTGACCTTCTTGGAAGCTATTCCATTTTTTGTAAAAGAAGTCGACAATAAAACAAGGAAACTAGGAAACTAGTAAAGTGTTTTACCACATTTTTAATACACTCTGGCCACTTTATCACCATCTTCGAATCTTTCGGAGGTGCTCCAGTCTGTTCCATCTCAAACGAGCATTGGAAGCTCAAGGATGAATCACAGCCAGCTGATGAAATTTTAGCCTATATTTTTTATACGATTAGCAAAAAGGTGGTAACTACTTCCGTTCTTAGAAATAGTTATATCAAAGAGACTGTTCAATTTAATAATTAATTTGAGTGTGATTGTCCAGTACACTATGAGTGTTATTCGACCAAATGATTTTGTAATAATTGTTTTTGGGTATGCCAGCTACTGATTCACCTCCAACAGTCAAAGTTTAATATTGGTAAATACTTTCATTGTCTTCAGGTAATATAGTTAAAAGTAGCATTCTGTTTTTATTATCTTAAAGATTCGATTTCAAAAATGTGTGTATCCTATAACTTATGAAGTGAGGAGAATAGATCAGTTCTTTTTTTTCCCAAATGCTGGAAGAAACTTCCGTTATCCCGTCTTTATATTTTGCTAACATAACTTATATACTGTTAAATTAATAGTCAAACTTCTGCAACATCGTAATTCCTTCTGCTCTTCATATTTTCTGAAATTCGTTTCCTCTACGATGTAGCAGCTTTTTTTTCGAAATTTTTCCCGCCCATTGCTGACTTCTCGAGCCTGCATACGAAGGTGTGAAAAATTACCAAATACATACTGCGCGAATTACGAAGATACCTTCCTAGATAGGAAGTCTACCTCAAAGCAGACATGGTAGTATCCTGCTGAATTTAAAATGTACTTATAGGTGGTTATCCGTTTGCATTTATCGAAATCATACTTTTTTCAATAGTATAAAGCATGTGCATAGAAGGCTGCATTTGTCGGGATGATAGCTTAATTTGGGTTCCTGCCTTGAAAGAGTTGATTAAATCTTGAATTATACACATTCCCCCCTCCCCATTGCTCGGACTGCTGAGGACTCGAATTATTTTCTCGTTGTCGGCTGAAGAGCTCCAGCAAACTCTCGTAGCTTTAGCATTCCTCAACTCCGTTCAAATGCAAGCATAATTGAGAATAACGCTGTTTTCTTTTCGATTGCTTGCTAGGGGTGACTCGGAAAAGTTCTTTAACCGCTTGCTTGCTGCTGTTTCCGAGAAAGTTTCTCTTCGCTGAAAAACTAGCTCGAGACACTCTTCTCTTTCTTTCTTGTGTCTATTACCTTGCAGTATTGATACAGGAAAATGATTTGGTATATCATTAGTGCTATATGAACTTTATACTGATCGGTAAAGGCCCCCAAACATGTCATAATTTTTTTTCCCAAAGATCTCTTTAGGATCTGCTCTATTTTTTTTTTTTGTTCGGTATCAAGTTTTCTGATATTCATAGGTCACAATAGATATCATCGACGGAAATTTTCATTTGGCTAGTCTCATAAAGCGCTGTCACCTTGAGTCCAGAAAATATGATTAGACTTTGGCGTAAACATTCAAATCGGCTTGTGTTTGGGAATCTTTAATGTCACCACCAGTCGGAAGCTTTCAACTGTAATTTGAAATCAGGAAATGTGAGATGAAGTTTCCAAATTCTTAACTGATCGCAAATAATATGTTCTTTTCAACTTCCTGGTCTCATCAAAAGCACTCGTGAATAACCATTTGGCATTTGGTTATCATCTACATACCGTTGTGGGCGTAAACTACTTGAGCATCCGACGAATATTTGGATAGCAAATTTGAGACATATTGCAGAATATTTGAAGCTTTTATGCAGATCCCATCTGCTTTAAGCCTGAACTTCATTAAAATTGGAAAATCAGCATTAAAAGAAGTTTCAGTGGTTAACTGCTTTTGACTACCTTTATTTCGAAGAAGAATAACCGGCTACTTATTATCCTAACATTCCAGGTGGGCATATCTTGCTCTATGCAGTTACTTCTGAGTTCATGAAGAATGCATATACCGCTATATAAGATGAACAAAAGGATCTTCTGATTTTTTGACACTTCCCTGACACTTTTTTAGCTGTGAGGTTTGGGAAGAAAATAGTTTACGATATCTTTTTACATTCTGTCATGTTCCATGTACTCGGTGTGATAAGTGTCTTGGTGAACTACAAATATTCCACTTTTATCCGGTATAAAGATAAGCTAGTGGTTAAATTGAGCAATACTGAAATTTTACTTTAAAATGCCACTTGAATTGGTGGACTTTAAAGAAAAATGGTAGCTATCAAGTGAAAATTGAATAACAAAGCCGGTGCCCAAGATGAATAAAGATCGCAACAGACTTGCAGGCTTACAAAGAAGCTGCGAAACACACTCTAAGTTTTTGGAAGTTGCTCTGCTCCTGCTGCCTGTTTCTCAGTATTATTTGAGAGTTACTAAGTTGGTTGCAAAAGAAGTTTCCTGTTCTGATATATCGCTGCTCGTCGTTGAATACTGAGATTTTTTTGTTCACATTTGTAACCATATATCGGAGTTTTGACAGAAAATGTCCTCAGCATCATCGATGTCTTCGGTGTCATTAACTGTGTTCACAAGAGCCTGTGCTGTGATACACGCAATGTCATCAACATCTTAGCTCGATGAACTTGATACTCCGGTTCACACTATATACAATCCTTTTGCTCTATTGGGCAAAGTGCAATGTAAAAAGTGCAGAAAGCACATCTCAGCCGAAGCACTTCCAATTTTCCCCCTCAGCTGCCCAGATTTGCAGCACATCAAGTCCCAGATTTCCTATTTAGTCCAATCTGGTAATTTTTTCTCTTTTTCTTGTTGCCATATATGCAGACCTTTTCGTTGTCTTGCCAAATACTAAATAGGAAAGAGATTTTGTACCGCTACCAGATCTGTGTGCTGGACGCAATTTTCCATTTTTTAACTTACAGTCTTCCGCTTTGCACCGATACTCCAGACGTTTCCCTGCATCTCGATCAGTTGTTTCTGCACTTTCCATTGTATACTCTGTATTACCTTGTGAGCACTAGTTTGGAGTGGTGCTTTTGAGGTTTATATGGTGACGATCGCTTGAGAGCAGAGCATGACAGAATGCAGGTGTGCTGTGTTGCTCTTCTCTTTTCTGTTGTAGTGGCAGCCGTAGATGCTGCCATATAGTGTGTTATATGATGGCTAAGAGTTAAAGATGCATGCAGGCAGTGTTAGGAAGCCGGCAAACCAAAGAGCTTTCAAAGAGTGCCAACAGAAGCAGTACAGTGGGAAGCACAGGCAATAATCATAAATAATTCGGTGACAGCAGGAGTGGTTCTAGAACAGTCGATGGTTTCGGAGACATCCGGTTTGGAAGCACTGGCATGTGATACTGGATGTTGCTGGATGGAAAGAGCTACCCTACTTGTTGTCAAAGTGAAGATATAATGTATCTACGAAAGCATTCTTGGCAGACACTTGTTTTCGATGGGAAAAGCAGGCATAGAGCAACAATAATTGGACCATAGCAGTACTCAGAGAATGACTAGAGACTTAATTACCGAGACCTTGACTCTGCAGGAACCAGAAAATAAATGGTATCAGGTGTTGTGTGCATCTTTTCAGTTTGTGCGATGGAGTAACATGCAATTCATGGTATTAATGTCTGAAGGTGTACGGTAGCTGGCAAACCAGTTACATAGGTGCTGCTTGGTTTACGGCAGGTAGATAGCGATTTCTTTATTCTTACACTTTTGTCTGTTTGTAGGATGCTACCGCAGACTTGATTGCAGTAATCGTATACACCAATGCCGCCAAGTTGTAAAGCTGGATGGAGCTTTTTTGCTGGGTTTCTGGTGGCTCTATGTATAACTGCCAATTAAGTTTGGTTGTACTTGGACAACAGGCAAATTCTATATCATTGGTGCCTATGTCTCTTTAGAACAGCGAAGAAGTGTTGAAGTGGGGCGGAGTTGAGTTGTAATAGGGATTTGAGAGTTCTGGAGTGGATACAATAATTCGACCAGTCGGCCACTCGGCCACTAAGTCACGATCAAAATATGATCATATGCTACAATCCAGGGCTACAATCAAAGGCTACAATCAATATTTAATACAAATACAAATGCATTCTGATAATTTGAGCTCTGAATTCTCTGCACTCGATTAGCTCCAATCATTTCTGACCCTTCAGCGACGAAACCACGATCAGGGCAGTCATAGTAATAAGATCACTATTTTCTATCACTATGGCAGCTTTAACAATGCCACTACAAACGCTTCGGATGCTGCAGGTATTAGGCACTAGATATTAGGCACTAGGTATTAGGCACTAGGTATTAGGCATTAGACACTAGACACTAGACACTGCAGTCACTACAGGCATACAGACAATAAAATCACTACGGACACTAGACACTAGGAACATTGACACTAGACACTACAGGCATATAGCCTCTAAGAACAGTCATTACAGACACAAGGACTTACAGACACTTCTACCGCCAATCTCTCTGCCACTATCTCTCCATCAGTACACTTGATCGTTATTGCTTGACCTCCCTCTACCATTATCATTACAATAACTGAAACCTACATTACAGCTGCTAGCATCACTTCCTTATCTCATATCTCCTTTCCATCCAGCTACTTCCATTACAGGAACTAGGTAACGTAGCAACTGCACAGAAAAAAATCTCTGTGTCCTCACATCTTGGAAAGCTGTACTCTTATATACTCATGTCTTACTCTACGCTTTTGTCTTCTTCTTCTTCTTCTTCTTCTTCCTCTTCTTCTTCTTCTTCCTCTTCTTCTTCTTCTTCCTCTTCTTCTTCTTCTTCCTCTTCTTCTTCTTCTTCCTCTTCTTCTTCTTCTTCCTCTTCTTCTTCTTCTTCCTCTTCTTCTTCTTCTTCTCTTCTCAGGGCATCCTCTCTCCGGCTGTGCACGCACCGCCCTCTCTGAAAAACTCTTCTCGCAGCTTCTCTCGCTCCGGAAAAGTTGTACTTGATAACACGTAACGTCGCATCCTCTAAAACCACTGCAACAGGCCCATTCTTCCCCTTCTCCCCCTCCATAAGATGCCGCACAACTTAGTTGATAGTGAAGGGATCGAGCGGTCGCAGCTCTTGGTGGACAAACCCACAATCCTCAAGCCTTACGTGCTACCGTTTCTTATCATCTATCCCATCTTTTGGAACCTGTATCTCAACCACTACGATGTGTACTTCGTCGGAAAAGAGTGGACCTTTGTGTACAGTCTGGGTCTACTTTCATTCCATGCGCTTATCTGGTTGTTGCCCAGGTGGAACCTGAATATCAGCACACTTTTCAAGTACTCCAAGGTCCGGTCGTTGGCCGAGGCTAAGTACATCTTGGTGCAGTCCAAGGCTAGCTTTGGCCTCAGCGAGATCTGCAAGTTGGACAGGTCCGACTTCGAGACCTCCTTCAAGTACCAAAAGAGAAAGTTCATCTGGAACCCGGAGTCCGGCCGCTTTTCGCCTCCCATCTTCTTCATCGACGACGACAAGCTAACCATCGCCGACCTTAAGCGCAAGAAGGGGCTCAAGAAGACCCAGATATCCACTCTGGTCAAGAACTACGGCAAGAATATCTTCGACATCCCGATCCCAACCTTCTTGGAGTTGTTCATCGAGCATGCCTTGGCTCCCTTCTTCGTTTTCCAAGTCTTCTCCATCGCCTTGTGGTTGATGGACGAGATGTGGTATCTCTCTTTGTTTTCTCTCTTCATGTTGGTCTCCTTTGAGTGCACCACCGTCTACCAGCGGAAGTCCACCATGACCGAGTTCCAGAGCATGGGAATCAAGCCTTACGAAATCTATGCCTACAGAAGCGGCGCCTGGGTCAAGCTCTCCACCGACAACTTGCTCCCTGGTGACATCGTCTCCATCGTCAGAACCCCCCACGATGACCTTTCCATCCCTTGCGATTTGGTCTTGTTGGAGGGCTCCTGTATCGTCAATGAAGCCATGCTTTCCGGCGAATCCACTCCTCTTCTTAAGGAGTCCATAGAGAATAGAGAACCTGAATCTCCATTCCAGCCTGACACCCTTGACAAGAACTCCTTGTTGCACGGAGGAACCACCTGCTTGCAGGTCACCGCTCCTGCCAACCCATCCATTCCCTTGGCTCCTGACCACGGTGCTATCGCCTTGGTCACAAAGATCGGTTTTGAAACCACCCAGGGTTCCTTGGTCAGAGTCATGATCTTCTCCACCGAAAGAATGTCCGTCGCTAGCAAGGAGTCGTACTTCTTTATTCTCTTCTTGTTGGTCTTTGCTGTCATCGCCGCTAGATACGTCTGGATCGAAGGAACTAAGATGGGCAGAGTCCAGTCCAAGTTGATATTGGATTGCATCATTGTCATTACCTCCGTTGTTCCCCCTGAATTGCCAATGGAGTTGACTATGGCCGTCAACCAATCTTTAGGTGCTTTGGCCAAACACTTCATCTACTGCACTGAGCCTTTCAGGATTCCCTTGGCTGGTAGAATCGATGTCTGCTGTTTTGATAAAACAGGTACTTTGACTGCCGAAGATCTAATGTTCGAGGGCCTAGCTGGCTTTAAGGAGAACGATATCACTTGCCTTTCTACAGCCTCCTCTCCTGAAGTCCCTGATACCACTTTGAATGTTTTGGGTTCCACCCATGCTCTAGTCCGCTTGGATGACGGTGATATTGTCGGAGACCCAATGGAAAAGGAGACCTTGAAGTCGACCGGTTGGTCGCTTGCCGAATCTCAAAAGGAGGTCATCGAAGGTCATGGCCGTAAAATTAAAATCTTGAAGAGGTTCCAATTTTCTTCCACCTTGAAGAGATCCTCTGTCATCTCCAAAATTGCCAACCAGGTCTTGGTTGGTGTTAAGGGTGCTCCTGAGACAATTGCCGAGAGATTGACAACAATCCCTGAAAAGTATGAGGAAACTTATAAGTATTTCACCAGGGCAGGATCCAGGGTTCTCGCCCTTGCATACAAGTATTTGGATTCCGAGAAAGCCATTGATAAACTAGATAGAGCTCACGTCGAATGTGATTTAGTATTTGCCGGTTTTATCGTCTTCCATTGTCCGATGAAAGATGATGCAATTGATACCATTCAAATGCTTAATGAGTCCAGCCATAGATGTGTTATGATCACTGGTGATAACCCATTGACAGCTTGTCATGTCGCCAAGGAAGTTGGCATCATCTGCAAGGAGGTTATGATCTTAGACAAGCCAGAAAAAAATGCCAATTCAGAGTTAGAATGGAGAAATGTTCAGGAGACAAAAGTTATACCTGTTACTGCAGCCGACGATTTGGACTTGAACTTTTTAAAGAAGAACGATATTTGTGTAACTGGTTATGCATTGAGCAAATTGGAGGGACATCCACAATTTAACAAATTAATCAGATACACTTACGTTTATTCGAGAGTTTCACCATCCCAAAAAGAGTTGATCCTTAATACTTACAAGCATCTAGGATATAATGCTTTGATGTGTGGTGATGGTACTAATGATGTTGGTGCCTTGAAGCAGGCTCATGTCGGTGTTGCCTTGTTGAACGGTACTGAGGAAACCTTGAAAAAAATTCAAGAAGCTAAGAAGATCGAAACTTTCCAGAAGGTTTACTCGAAGCAATGCGAATTAATGGCAAGATGGAACAAGCCTCCCCCAAGAGTTCCTCTTCCAATTGCACATCTTTATCCTCCAGGACCATTAAATCCTGACTATCTCAAGGCCGTGGAGAAGCAAGGTGTTGAGATAACTGATGAGCTAAGAAAAATTGTTGATGAAGCCAATAGCAAGCCAATCGAAGTTGCCAAGCCTTCCAGTTCCAAGCCAAATACTCCAGGTATGTCTGATTTGGCTGATTTGATGGCAAACATGCAAGATAGTGGTACCGGCATTGAAGAGTCAGAAGCCCCTGTTTTGAAGTTGGGTGATGCCTCTGTTGCTGCCCCTTTCACTTCAAAGTTATCTGCTGTTTATTCTGTTGTGAATATAGTCAGAGAGGGTCGCTGTGCCTTGGTTTCCACAATCCAAATGTACAAAATTATGGCCTTAAATTGTCTTATTTCTGCTTATTCCTTATCGGTTTTGTACCTCGCAGGTATTAAATTTGGTGATGCCCAAGCTACCATATCTGGTCTATTATTGAGTGTTTGCTTTTTGTCCATTTCCAGAGGTAAACCTTTGGAGAAGTTGTCAAAACAGAGACCCCAGCCAGGTATTTTCAATATCTACATTATGGGATCCATTTTGGGTCAGTTTGCTGTTCATCTCGTTTCATTGATTTATCTCACCAAAGAAATCTATATTCTTGAACCAAGAGAACCTCAGATTGATTTGGATAAAATATTTGAGCCTTCCTTGTTGAACACAGCCATGTTTTTGATTCAATTGTCTCAACAAGTGGCCACTTTTGCCGTGAACTATATCGGCAGACCGTTCAGAGAGAGTATATCTGAAAATAAGGGTATGTACTACGGCTTGGCTGGTGTTCTATTCTTGTGCATCTCCGGATCAACTGAATTCATCCCAGAACTAAACCAAGCAATGCAATTTGTTCCTATGACAACCATGTTCAAAGTCAAGTTGACCTTGGCAATGACCTTAGATCTCGCTGTTTCATGGGGTATCGAACTCGTCTTAAAATTCTTCTTTATGGACTACAAGGCTGCTGATATTGCCTTGAGGGATGTCGATGAAGTAGCTGCTGATTCTGCCAGACAAATTTCCTTGGACAAGAAGAAAGATCTCTGATGCATTAGACATGCTGGATAGCGGAGATATATTGGATAAATTGATTTTCATGTCTATATATTTAAATAAAAACACCGTTTTGTGTACTGAATTCCTTAATATGTATTAGATTATGGGGATATAAAGAAATCTATAAAGTAATAAGTGTTTATTGTAATTATTTTCCTCCACAGTTTAAATGCACTGCCCCCTTATTTTACTGGGGTACTAAGATTTCTTCGGGTTAAAGAGTAAAATGGCAGGTTCCCTTTCATAAATTATAACGACAATCTCACAATACTTTGATCATCTTTATATTATTCTTTTCACACGATTCCAGCTTCTTTTACAGGTTTGCCATTCTTCTACACTTCGCAATACCTCAAAATAGTAATTAGCCCTGGTTGAGTTTTCTATATTATGTAGTTAGGTTAGAATATCACTATTCCAACAAGTTGGCAGCCTGGCCGAGTGGTCTAAGGCGTCAGGTTAAGGTCCTGGTCTCTTCGGAGGCGTGGGTTCGAACCCCACGGCTGTCAATTAATTTTTCCATTTCGTATGGAGGTTGATTTTTTTTTGTTAGACTGCTTCTGCTCGGTGTAAGGAAGTCTATGCGGGTTAAGTAGGCCTCCAAAAGCCAATGAAGTCACTTTGGTAACTGGTCGTACACCATTATTCGGTTTTGTCCCCGTTCCAACCAAGCTATCCTGTCCTCAGTTATAAAAGCCGGTATTTTCGTAAATTACCGCCAGAAATTAGTAAAGAAGTGCAACCGCAGAATTTGAAAAGCTGTCTATCTACGGTCATACTTAGCTTTGTTGCTACAAAAAGTCGTACATACATGTAGCTCTCTCACAAATGCCTGATGCATGAAGGCTCAGAACAGCAAAAACAGCAAATGTTCGGAGGCAGTGTAGGTATGCTCTTCGGATCTACAGCATATGCATCCGCCGTCTACAGGTGGATTATCGCATTGTGATTATTATGTAGGAGTTAAAAGTAGGAGGTCAGTGGCCTCTTAGACAGAATTACAGGACTGCTCCGGGGCCATCTTGGTGTTCGTGTCTAGCTGTGTTCCGTTCCGGAAGCAGTGTGAGTGTGGTGGATGTTGCATGCACATAGATAGCGTCGCTGGGCGGCACCTATAGAATGGCACACTTGAATCTGTGCCTCTTCTTTCTGTTCTTCTTGCTGGACAGCAGCTGCTGCGGTTCGGACATGACCTTATTCTGACTGGTTTGGCCCGAAAACGACTGGCTGCCGTTGGCCGTATCGTTGGCCTTAGAAGAGTTGTTGGCGGCGCCAGTCTGCACTTCGGAATTGACGGTGGCATTAGGCTGCGTCTGCAGTCTCTCCTGCTCCTGCTGCTGCTCGTTCTGCACCTCCCGCCTTATTATCTGCCGCACAACGTCGACAAACGCCTCCTCCACGTTCATCCGGTAGAGTGCACTGGTCTCGTAGAACGGAACCTTGTTCCAGCGTCTCGACACCTCGATGCCGTCCTCCGGCGCAAGCACTCTCTCGTTGTCCAAGTCACACTTGTTGCCCACCAACACCATCGGGATGTTTTTGCTGTCTTTAATTCTCATGATCTGCTCCCGGATCGAAAGAAGCTCCTGCAGAGACTGGCGGTCGGTCACCGAGTAAACCAGAATGAAGCCCTGGCCATTCTTGATGTAGAGCTCTCTCATCGCCGTGAACTGCGCAATTCCCGCCGTATCCAGGATCTCGAGGTTGCACTCTCTGCCGTCGACCTCGATCTCCTTGGTGTACGAATCTTCGATCGTAGGATCATATGTATCGATGTAAATTCCTTGAACGAACTGAACGGTGAGACAGGACTTTCCAACACCGCCTGCTCCCAACACGACTAGTTTATAATCTGGTACGTTGTTAGTATGTTTGTTACATGCTTGCTGCCTGTTTGCTGCATCTTGCTGCCTGTTGCTTGCGCCCACTTACCTCTCATCTTCAGCTTCCGACCTGCAGAGCTTTTTTGGCTAGAACGTAGACTCAAAGCCGGGGAAAAAATCAAAAAAAAAAAAAAAAAAAAAAAAAAAATTTAGTCTGACGCGCTATGGTGCTGCGATAATCCCAAAAAGGAAATACAAGCAAAGGAGTAAAGCAAAAAAAAAAAAAAAAAAAGCACCTGCCACATATACACTGGTCGACACTGCTGACTGCTTTTCGATATGCTTTTCGATATACTGCTTTTCGATATACATATCGATGCACGTATCGAAAAGCAGTCAGCAGTGGCTGTGAGAACCAGAAGATGTAGGCGAAGAAAATGCTGGTGTGTGTGGGCCTGCTGGCGTGTGGGCTGCTGGCGTGTGGGTCTGCTGGCGTGTGGGTCTGCTGGCGTGTGGGTCTGCTGGTGTGTGGGTATGATGATGTGTGGGCATGTTGGGCCTGGTCCCTGGCACACATGCACGTACTTCATGGTCGGCAGCATTTCTGTTTGCAGTGCTGTTGTCTAGACTGCTCTAGTGTCTGAAAAAGTATAGTTGCCGTGCTGGCTGCCGAGTACGGTACCGATCTGTGTAAGGCTGCCACCTCCGGCTCTGCTGCCAATTGTAGCACTACTTCAGTCTCACCCGATTCTATTGTAAAGAGTTTTCTGGCATTCTCGTTGTAGGCTCCCAAAGAATCAGCAAACTTGACCACCCATTTCCTTTAGAACCTCCGTAACTCCAGCACCCACAGAACCGGCCCCTAATGTACCTTCTTTCACATGTTGTCTGCTATATACATAGGTTCATTGTTCCGGAGTAACAAGGTCCACAGAAGACCCCCATTTGCGGGTTTCCGTTGTGATCTCTTACTCACTTGGCCTGCAGCCGCACACGCCAGTTCAAGCTGCATCATAAGGTATGCGTCATGGACACCGGGGCACCACCGCAGCAAAAGATACTCTCTGCATATACAGGTATTTGCGTGTTTCCCATAGTTCGGATTGCTACGGCGGTAGAAACCATTGGCAGCGGCTTATACCAAACTGGGCAACTTTTCCTACTTATCCGCTAGGAACTGAATATTTTTTTTAGGGCTGCTAAAGCCCGATCGCACAGACAAGAAACAACGAAATGACATTTTGTGTTAGGAAAGACCAAATATGCCTGTTTCATGCAAGAATACCTATGTAAGAGTCGTATATTAGCATGCATTTCGTAGAACTTATCTTCTGCACCTGGGAAGGCTGTGTGACATAAAGCTGAAAAGCATCAGTAGATAGATGTACTGGCGCCTCCTACGGATTGACTCCCTCATTGTCCATCACACATGCTCTGATTGGCTCCTTGCCAGAAAATTGTTAGGCTGATGACTCTGTGCTAGTTCTTCTACTTTGAACACTATCTGAATTCACAGAATTATCTATATAACTATCTTGAAAAATGCAGATATATCAAAATTGGCGTTCAATAACAGTAACAAATACAATATGTCTATAATATATTAAAGTCACAAATGAGTTCTAAAAATTCACAGCTCCTTTTCCTTTGTGACTCGTTCATTTACTAGCTTCCTGGGAGAGATACTTGCGAGGTCTTCCCCTTGGACGCTTCAAGTAGTTTGTAGATTCTTCCTCTTTAACTTCCAGCTTCTTCACCGGGTTTCCTTTGCCGTCTTGATTCAGCCCAGCAGTCGATGAATCCCTCTTTTTTAGATTTATATCGTTAGAATCTGTGAACTGGGCCTCGCTGTTTCCGCTTCCACTGCTGGCCGTAGAAGGCATCGAATAACTTCTCGAGGAAGACACTGGTGAAATGCTCTGCCGAGTTCCCGAGATAGACGGAAGAGGGAAATTTATCATGTGCCCGTTTATTGGCATATTTCCACTACCAGAAACTCCTCCGGCAGTCTTAATTCCCGTGAGATCGTCTCTCTTCACATTAGTAATTATCCCGTTCTTCTTGTACTTCCATCGCTCCATTGGAGTATTCATTGCACATTCCTCCACATGGTCGATAAATAATTTGCTATTAGGAAAATACCGGCCACAAGAAAGACATGTACCGGCATCTTGTCGACGAACCAGGGTTCCATCCGCCTCTTCTTTGACTTCTGGGTCAAAGTGGACGAGACGAAGATGTCTTTTCAAGACGTCCAGCCTATTAAAAGAGCCTTGGTTTCTGTGTGGACATGTAGCATATTCTGGATGCCAGTAAGGGCAGTGGTACTCGGGTGCATTGTGGGATCTAAGATGTCTGCGTAGATCGCTGTGCCGAACAAACGACCATGAACATTTATTACACTTGTACGGCTTGACAGTAGGATCCTTAGGACTTCGAGAGTATTTTTTCTTCGGTTTGTCCTGGGTTCTTATCCTTTTATTTTGACCAGCAGCGTTGGCGGCAGCGGCAACGATCGCACCGTGGTGCTGTTGATCTGCAAGCAGTTGATGGAACTGGGAGCCTGGTGAGCCCGAAAAAGCAGATCCATCCATCTGTGAGCCCTTAGACATAAGAGAGGGGTTACCATACGACATGTTTGGTGCCTCCATCTGCTGCGGAACTTGCTTGAAGTACGGGGCCCCGTAGGATGCAAGCTTCATCATTGACTGGCTGCCCGGAGGCGGAGCACGGCCTGTCGATTTGATATTAGAGTCGCTGCCGCTGCTGCCATTGCTCTGCATCGATCTGGACGGTGCCATTGGCGCCATCATTTCTGGGTTGTTGATCGAGCCTGGTCCAACACCTACGCCAACACCGACTCCAACGGGGAAAGTATACCGCTGTTGCCTGTCTGCAGGAGGAAGCTGCTGAGCCAGTTGGTGAGGAGGTAGTTGCGATGTCTGGTTGGCCTGGGCTCTCTGGTTCTGCGGCTGGTTATAGTACATGTTAGGGAAAAATGGAACAAAATAAGCCTGCTGCATGTTCATCGGGTTAGGAGGTGGCAAGTAACTGGAAGGATACTGGACAGGCACCTGCTGCTGCTGCTGCTGCTGCTGCTGCTGTGGCTGTTGCTGTTGTTGTTGCTGCTGTTGCTGAATCGGATAGAAGGTGCTCGAGGAGTTGATTCTGGAAGGGTTTGTGGAGGAGGGAATCGACGAGGCGGCAGATGTAGGCCTCGACGACGAAGTGCTGATCTGGCTGGGCTGAGGCAGTTGGTGGTGGATCTGCTGCAGGCTCTGTGTCTGCACTGAGGAATGGTGATTCATGTGCTGGGGCGTCGTCAGTGAAGAAGTGGGCTGTGTTGGAGAGGTTTGTTTTTGCTGTCTAGGGATCAGAGAAGACGAGGCGATTTGGGAGTCCTTGACGTGCATGTCTGTATCATGCTCGGATTGTTCCTGCGGAGTATCTTGTTGGCTCTGTTCTTGTTCGGTCATGATGTCGATAGATGTTGAAAGTCAGCCGAAAAGTGTAGTCAGTGTTAATACATTGAAGGAAATAAAGAGTGTGTGCGGTGGGTAAGATATTAATAATGGTTCATGCCTAGCTGGGAAAGCAAAGACGGGAAGTGTATGAAAGATAAACTAGTAACAAGTAACGGGTAATTGGTGATGGATAACGAATAACGAATAACGAATAACGAATAACGAATAACGAATAACGAATAACGAGTAACGGATAACAAATAACGAGTAACCAGTAACCAGTAACGAGTAACTGATAACTGATAACTGATAACTGATAACGGATAACGGATAACGGATAATGAATAACAAATAACAAATAATGAATAACAAATAACAAATAACGAATAGCGATAATGAATAACGAATAACAAGTAAAGAGCCACCAGTAAACGGTATAAATGAGGAGTAGGTGGGATATGGATGGAATGGGTAAGATGGATAAAAGAAAATCTGACAATAGGATGGCGATGACAACGAAAAAAAAAAAATGCAAAAGCCTAAAGAAAATTCTGAACGCTATAAAGAACAAGCAAAAAAAAAATTAGGAGCTCAGATCTGTGCCGCAAACGAACGCTGGAAAAGTCAGTCAAGGGAAGACAAAAAAAAAAAAAAAATTAAAAAAAAATTAAAAAAGTAAGAAAAAAAAATTAAAAATAAAAAAAAAATCAGGAGTAAAAATCAACGCTGCTGGATAAAATACTCTAATGGGAAGGGAAAAGGAAGAACAATCAAGATATTTTTTCTCTAAAAAAAATTATCCAAGCAAAAAGTCTGAAGGGCAAAACAGGAAACGGGAAATGCGCAGATGTTTGAGGACCAGTGAGAGGCGGATGCACGAGTGGCGGCGAAAACAACAGCAGAACTGGGGAATCCCAAAACGGTAAAAATTTCTGCAAGGAGAACGAAGTCTGGGCGGCGCCAGTGAGTGGGGAGAGCATGAGTTGGAGTAAGGCGAAGGACGTGCAGCTGGCATAGAACCAGCAACTTGGGCCAGTGTAAAGCAGCTGTGAGCTCCTGTGGGGACCAGCAACTGAGCACCGGTGGAAACCAGTGTGTCGGTGCTCAGTTGTCAGCTATTGTCTCTTGCTCTCACCGTCTCCAGGTCGGCCTGCCTACCGCATAGGGCATCGCAGCGATCGCCTGTGGGCTCGCTCGGCGCCTTCAGCAGCCTCGGGAGTCGCACGCAGCGCGAGCTCGGTTCCCGCCATCGTCCCTGCACCTTCCACACGGGCTGAAAGCTGCGAGCCCTGGCAGCTGCATATTCTGCGGACCGCTCTGCTAGGTCGATGCAACATGTCGACCGAAGTGTCAGCCTGTGTCGGCAGCTACAAGTTGAACTCGTGTCTCACAGTCACAGACGTTTCCTTTATTGCTCCCATCCCCTCCCCCGTCCACTTGGGGTCAGCATCCATCATCTGCTGTTCTTCTCCAGCTTGCTGCTGCCCGGTGCTTCTTCCGCCGTACGTCTCGTCCGTCGCCACCGGGCGGCGGAACCTCATTCCCTCGAAGCCGCTTGCGCTCCGGCGCTTCCTCTACCAAAAAAAAAAAAAAAAAAATGTGCGCACCGCGTGTGATTCTCGCCGTAGGAAATCATGCGAGATCCAGACCGATGCGGCACTAGTCTCGGCGGTACCCACTGGACAACCAGAAAAAAAAAAAAAAAAACTCGCAGCACCGTGCTGCGCTTCGGAAGCAAGTAACCTGCTCTGGCCTGCTTCTGCCGAATCCACTCTTTGGTCTTTGCACCTCTCCTGTCGACCACCTGTCCTGGTCACAGCCTGTCCCTACTATACCCTTTACTGCTCTTGATCCTGATATCTTGACACTTCTGTCTACTGAAAATTGACGGCAAAGCCGGTTCCGGATCTGTAGACCGCCCCGGATGCCATGTACCGGCATCACCCGTAGCGGACTTCTGGCAGTCGGACTCTTGCGGCAAAAGCCGCACTCATCACGTTAGCTGTCCGCATTTAGCACCCGAAATGGGCTTCCACCGTGAATTGTTCTCTACATGTGAAGATGGCCAGGTCTCACTTCGCCTAAACCACACGGCCAAAACTGACTTCGTATCTTGTAGCCTGGACCACACGAGTAGCTGGGTGTAGCTGTCGTTCGCATCTGCCTTGACTCCGCTGCGGAACTGTTGCTGGTAGCAGGTGGGGTTGTACACCATCCGGTGCTACGATCTATTAATAGAACACCCAATTGAGAATTTCTATTCCGTGGGTTGCCTGGTCTATGCAGCTACCACCAGACTGGCCCTCACTCCGGCGCTGGCCATTATTGGTTTTCCAGCAACCATGTGCCATGTCAAGCTACTGTTTTTGCTGTCATATCGCCGCTAGCTTTTAAAGAAGAGCACCGCACCCACTGCATAGCTTGTAGGAAATCCAAGTCTAGCACCTTTCTGGGTCGGATCTCGGTTTATGGATCGTCGCACGCTGCTGCTAGTGCCAACGACTGTCAGTATTTCAATATGCTGAACCCAACAGCCGTATCTGCCCTTCTAGGACACACCGTAGTTGCGTCTTAATGGTAGCGCTAAAAAATAACCCAATGCTAGAACATCACTAAACCTGGTAATTCTTGTCTTGCTGCATAGAAGAAACCTTCCAAGTATACAAGTAACGTAAAATACAGTATTATGCGTGCTTTAGCATCCAAATAGGTGGCAACCGGGACATATGCGTCTGTATCTGGCGGCAGGCTTCAGTGTTCCGTGAATACATATTTAGTCTTGACCTTGGTCCCGAAGGTGCCGAGATATCTCTGTTCTTACTAGCGGGTTTCTTTTGAACTAAAAAATGAGACATCTGTTCTAATTTCCATGCCAAGTTGATGCATTAGTTGCGGTGTTCGAATTAGCTAGCTGGTACGGCATCCATGCTCTCTTCATGCAGACATCTGCCGGCTCCTAGAGTCTCCAATTAGCCAACCGCAACCTGTACCGGGTCTGGTGTCCTTCCAGTCCTAAAATATCAATGAA
This sequence comes from Allodekkera sacchari, assembly GCA_030565225.1. Taxonomy (NCBI): domain Eukaryota; kingdom Fungi; phylum Ascomycota; class Pichiomycetes; order Pichiales; family Pichiaceae; genus Allodekkera; species Allodekkera sacchari. Next base: position 107,284 of record JAJMBG010000027.1, read on the forward strand.
AAAGATTAGGCTACATATCGATGCTACACAACTACTGCATGCCTCCAACTAGTCATGGTCGTGCTTAACTCTTGACAAACTCTCGCTTCAGCACTCGCACGTCCGTGTTGGGTATCTGATCATGTTCTAAATATGATAACAACGTGAGTGCTGGCCATTGGTCTTCCGCTTTTTCCACCTTGCCTACTGCATATTGTGTCTCTTTCGAATTCTCTTTTCTATTTACATGTTTTGATCTACTCGCAATTCTCTCTTACCTCACGATGCATCCTGTCAATTTCTTTACCTTGCATGTCTTGCGCTCTCCTCCGCTCTTAAAGCCCAAAGTGCAGTCATCCTTGTCAAAGCACACCTCACCTTCACTATTCGTCCGGAGACTCTCTGCAATCTTGGTCCAGTTCTTTCCCTTCAACCGCTTTCTCGGCTCACTACTTTCAAAGCCTTTGAACTCCAATGACTGGCCCAATTTGCCATCCTCTGGCGGTCTGACAACTTCTACCTCAGGATCATCTTCTTTTCCATTGTCAGCTGCGAGCAACATAGCTTCTGACTTCACCCCACGCATCTTTGATGACTTCAAGTTCGTCAAAAGCACAACCTTGGTGTTGGCCAATTCTTCCATAGGCACTAGTCCAACCAAACCACTACAAACTTGTAGTGTCTTGGGCACCACCTCTTCGCCCTTCTTTTCTTCTACTTGGATTTGTGACACATACAACTTATTTGCATTTTCATGCCTCTTAATGTCGACAATCTTTCCAATACGGAAGTCTGCCAGGCTTGGAACCACTGTAGGAGCCGTAACTAGAAACGGAAGTTAGTCTCTCGCAAAGTTGTAATTGCTGTAAATGATCTACATACCCGTACTATTGAGCCTGGCTAATGGCAATCCTCTTAAAAGAAATTTGCCGGAATACCTAAACATACTTTTGATAATGTCAGGATATTGAAATGACTGAAAAATTCCTCGGTTCTTGAGTTGGTATCCCAAAATGGAAACCGCAAACCTGGGGTAATATGACGATAAGAGAACTTACGAATTTCAGCAAAGATGACACAGAGGAATTTCCTGGAAATCGATGACAAACCGAAGGAAGCAAGAAATTTTTAATTTGATATTGAAGAAGGCTTTTTTTTCCGTCTCATGATGAACCTGATGTTAGTGAGAGTTCGCAACGGCGTCTAATTTTTGGAGCATTTGGTATTATATCCATATCCCAAGCTTTCAAGGCCACAGGATCTGTTCCAAAATAAAATATATTGTTTGGTGCAAGGGATTACTTGGGTAAAGATGGCATAACTAGAATTATGGCTCCAATTTCTTTCAAGTACTGGATTATTTCAACTGAGAGAAGGAAAAGCTAAATGCATTCCATGTTTCCGAATAGTTGAAGTGTATGTATTGTTAATAAAATGTTTCCTTGTCCACTTCAAGCATTTTATAAATTTATCGTCATTATTTCCTTCGAGCAAATAACTACCGGAAGCATCAAAATAAATGGAGCCTCGGGATTGCAATTAATCGTTATCCAATCATGGTACTGTTGGATTATTGTACGAGTATAGTACTTAATTCCACCTTTTTGAAATGAATACCATATCAAGATTCTATTAGAAAACAATTCTGTTTAATCGATAGAGGTCTTTCAACTCTTTAAGACGGACTTGACTCGAATATAGCAGAAGATGACACAACTAAAAGACCGTCGTGCCATATCATATATGTATGCCAAATGTTAAGCGGCACTACGACAAAGTATATCGATAATTTTCATTCACCAATAGTATGTACATACATATATAAACGCATCCACAAAGAAAAGAAGCTCATAAACTTTACAGCACTAATCGTCTAGGGGCAGAATGTTTGGAATAGGACCAGCAGGCGTAATGCTATAAGGATTGATCTGGGTATGGGACTTAGTGTAATGGAACTTGATGTGATCAAAGAAGGTTGTTGATTTAAAAGCATCATAGTTCCAGTAGAGGTTTCTGACCCACTTGTGAATGTGAGGGTAGTTCCATCTGATCATTCCGATGTTGCACTTAAAGTGTTGGCAGTAGACAGGATCAAAACGAATAATGGTGGTATAAAGCCTGATGTCTGCCTCTGTCATCTTGTTTCCCAGAAGAAATTCGTCACCATTCTCTTGTCTTTCTTTGAGAATGTTCTCGACCTTGTCCAAGTACTTGAACACGTTCCTGACTTCCCTGTCGTAGACCTCCTGCTTGGTTGCGAATCCAGCTTTGTAAACGCCATTGTTGATGTTGTTGTAGACCCAGTCATTCGTCTCGTCGATAGCTTTCTGAAGATCGGATGGGTAAAGATCTATTTTGGCGTACTCGGGCTCGAGCAGGTTGTTGAAGGCTGTGTTTAAGATACGGATGATCTCTGCGGACTCGTTGTTGACGATGGTCTGGTTCTTCTTGTCCCACAAGACCGGAACAGTGAATCGGCCCGAATAGTTGGGATCGGCCTTGAAGTAGAGGTCCTTTAGCCGCTTGTAGCCGTACAGCGGCTCAACTGTAGCACCCGGGTACTCGTCGTTCGACGTGGCAAACCTCCATCCACCATTGTCCATGTGCCAGTGCACAACCGACAATCCGATGAAGGGAGTAAGGCCCTTTAGGGCTCTAACAATCAATGTTCTGTGGGCCCACGGGCAGGCGTACGACACATACAAATGGTATCTACCTTTCTCAGGCTCGAACTTTCCTCCTTTGGCAATGGTGTCCCTGAAGGAGCTAACCTGACGCTTGAACTCACCGCTCTTATTGGCGAAGTCTGTAATCTTCGGCATGGCTGTCAATTAATATAGAAAACAATTAAACAATAAGATGGTAGCAAAAAAAAAAAAAAACAGTAGTTTCTCCCTATAATATATATATGCAGTTGCGAATCCCAGGTTTCTGCACTGCTCGCATTTTCTGATTTTTATTCCCTTATGTGATGCTGAGTAAGTGAGCGTATGTTGCTACCGCACGCGAGTTGTGCAAGCCAAGAGGGGGAATCCTGGGGTGTGACAGAGATATACTTCGGCCCTAGGCAATTAGTAATGAGTGTTAGGGGTCGAGTCCTGATGTTGATGTAGTAGGAGTATGTAGGGATATGTAGCAATATTAGGTTGCAGTTTTATGTAGTAGTAGAAGTAGCACCGTAATACTAGTATAGCAGCACCGCAGTACTAGTGTAGCAGCAGACGCCTAAAGTGCCAAGCACAGCAGTCACAGTCTGATGCGTCTCATGCCAGCTGTGGCTCAAGAAGCAGAATTTCGCAAGACACAAGCGACATGGTAACTAGAGTCTGCTGACATAACCGCCATGGCAGCAGTAGACCCAGTGGAGGACCGCAGCAATTGTGCGCATGGACTTGGCAGTAACTTCAGGTGGCCGTGCTACGGCGTAATTATGGCACAGCGAACCGCACATCAATGACGAATGGAAATTGCCGTTTTAAACAAACCAGACTTACAGCAGCCCGTACTAGGCTGTGATACATGTGCTAACGCTATCGACTGAAACCCCATTGTACTGCCAGCACATTCTGCCTGGGGCTTGGCTTGGCTAGCTTTCTCGTCGTGCTGCCACCCTATAATTCGGCTTTTTGTCAGCTGGTCCGGACTCCGGGAAGCTACCGCAAATACGAAGCGGAATCCGGATCTCTTCATTTACCACGGCCCCAACAACTCTTTAAAGGCAAATACATATATACCAGATGAATTAGCTGTCTGGCAGCTGCGCTTCTGGTTGTAGCGCTAGCTCTGCGTCAAGCAGCCATGGCCTAGGGAGACCGACAGTCGCTGACTCCAAGTACGAGTTTATACATACATACATGCATACATATTTTTTTTTTCATTTTTTTTTTATTTTCATTTCTCTCACAACAATTGTATCCGAATATTCATTGTTTGCTCCTCATACAGTCTGCCTGCCAGCCATGATGTCCATACCCACAAGCACCATCGTAGCCTAACCACACATCTTCTCGGACTTCACTTATTTCATGTGTCTTGATACTCGCGATAATCTTAGGCTTATCTTCTGTACACTCATTACCGTACCACTTTATGCTTTTCGGCAGCCAAGATGTCTTCCTTCGATCTGGTCATAAGCTCCGAGATATGCTACTTGAAAGGCCGTGATTGTGGCTACTGCAATGGCAAAAAGGACCCCACTTCGCAGGGCTACTGCTTGGACAGCTATCGCAAGTTGCATCAGCAAAATTTGGGTAACTTTTCAGCTTATCCCAACAGTACCACCATGGGATTCCTTGTGGACTTCATGAGCTTACCGTGCTACGAAAGGTTGATGGACAGAGGGTTCAGACGCTCGGGGACGTTTCTGTATCGTCCAGATCTCTTGAGAAACTGCTGCCGGTTATATACGATCAGAACGAGCCTACAAGACCTTAAATTGACGAAGGAGCACCGACACACCATCAATAGGTTCTCGAAATTCATCACTGGTGAAACCAAGGGTGGCAAGAATGTTGGCAGAGGGGTCAAGTTCGACTTGGAGCGCCATATTCTTGATCTGGAGACGACCATCGATGCAGAGCGATTTCACACGGTGATCGGACCCGCCAACGTTACTGACGAAAAGGTCCAATTGTATCGTAAGTACCAGACCAAAGTCCATCACGATAAGCCCGAGGATGTGACAAAGGAGGGGTTCGAGCGCTTTCTATGTGACACACCGTTTGAGGTTTTTTTGGACGATCAGGACGACGACTACTGGGCTCTGGTCAACTCCTGGCGTGAAGGAATTAGTGCTCAACAGTCCAGCACCATAGCGGGACCCGTGCACGAATGCTACTATCTAGATGGAAAGCTGATCGCCATAGCAGTGCTAGACATACTGCCTCATTCCATCTCGTCGGTGTACTTCATCTGGGACCCCGACTATGCCTCTCTAGGGCTTGGAAACGTGAGCGCTCTCCGGGAGATCGTGCTCACCAAAATGCTCGGGAAACAGCACTATTATATGGGGTATTACATTGATGATTGTCCGAAAATGCGGTACAAGTCGAAGTTTGGCGGCGAGATCATGGATCTCTGTACCAGAAAATACATAAAACTAGAGAAAGCACAGAAGTTTATAGATAAAGGTCGCCTGGCCGTCTTTCAGAATGCCGATGAGGCAGACGATGAGTCGATGCCGCTAAATGAGCTAGAGCTCTGCGATGACTGTATCGGTGAATTCAGTGCGGACTCAAAGCTTGCTAATGTTGCTGAGCGCATCTATGGAGTTAACGGAGGAGCTTTCAAAAAGTCAGAAAAGGCGGCATCTAAGCTCCAGAAAAAGTATCCAACCCTAAAAATGCTTGTGGAAACTGATCAGGATCAGTATTGGGCCAGAGAAGGGCGTAAGAGACTTAGATTGCCAAATGTATCACCAGGCATGGTTCCTTTGTGGCAGCTGAACGAGATGGATAATGAGGGAACGTTGGACAAGATTCTCGATAATATTCTACTTTTTTCGTCTAGGGAGTTTAAGCTGATAAAGTTCAGCCTAAGAGCCACACCCGAGCACTTTCAAGCGGTGATCGACATGATTCGGTTGCTAGGACCCGAACAGTTCAAATATCGGACGGTGTTGGTCGTGTGAGACCACAAAGCATCTACGGAGGCAGTTGCTGCACACAGCACAAAGCAATCTGCTCGTTAAGTCTTTCTTACCGATCTTTATTATGGAAGCCGCCAGCTCATTATTTTTCGGCCAACTCAATCATTCCATCCACCAGCCCCTATTGCCTGCTATCGTTACTCGCTCCGCCATTTTCCTTCCCTATCTGTTTATAGATTATTCAGCGTAGACACAGTTAATAGATATGCTGCTAAAAACTCTACATGGCTACGTCCTTATGCGGAGGTATTTTCCACACAGGTATTGCCCATTGGAAGATAGTTCACTCTGGAGATCTTCCACTTAATAAAAGCTAGGCCATTCCACGCACACTCACCGTCCAATCAGGCATCCAGTGAAATGCAATGCTACTTCTACACAGGACCTTTCTTGTATCTATCTAGTTCTATATTCTATGAAATGTCTCCATTGACTTTTCCTTCTCTATCGCCAGATCCAGATCTCGGTAGATCCGCCTGGAACGTCCAGCCATCTTCGACGTCGAGCAATGTCGCCTGACCCATGTTTCTTTTTCCGCCATCCTACCCCGCAAACTACTTATTCTATCGCGGCGAACGTCATCGAAATTTGAAATTCTGATCACCGCCCCGTATCACAGGCCGCTTTTGGTTGTGTGACGTGGCTCGGAATAAGCTACCGGGGAGGCGGTACCAGACGGTACCGGACAGGTATAAATAGTTAACGAAGTGCTGCTTCAAGTCAAAATCATTAACTCACTCCTCAGCAAGACCACAATTTTATTTATCATACAATATTAGACACTAAAGATGACCAGAACAGATAAGTGGGATGATCCTAAGGACAAGTATTTCACACACAATGGCCATGCCGATGAGGCTCCAAACCATGTGAAGAAGGATGGTTACGGTAAAGGTAACTGGGGAAGGCCAGGCGATGAAGTCGAAGACTTGATTAACGAAGGCCAGTTAGATTCCTCGGTGATTAACCGCGAGAGAAGAGGCTCTAATCATGCTGGAAATGAGGACAGAATTTATAAAGTCCAGAGCCGGAATTGAGTAGATAGTTAGCGGCTTATAATTAATGATATGATATAATGACACAGGTGACTTAGGTGTAGTAAACCGAAGTAGGTTAGTGGCTGTAGTAGGAGCTAACTTGATTTCTGTTTTGAGCATCAGCAGTTTTTCGGTTCTTGGCGTTAGCTTCACTGATAGAAAGTGATTATCCGAGCTCTCCAAGATTGGCTTCCTGCCAGCGGTGTAAGCAGTCGCAACAATTACCCCGATGAGATTCCATGCACCGTGTAATTGCATTGCGTTATGTTCCATCGATAAACTTATCGTATCGAAACGACCCAGACAGTACCAGGGGGTTTCCACCAGCTTCGAGTTCCGTAACGCAACTTTGCAGAATCGTGGTGGGTTACACTTATCCTGCTCAAAAAGACATAGATTTCTTCTCATCCTTGTCGTCTGTCTCCTCATCATCCACAGGAATACTCCATGCTTCGATCTCAAATCTCTTCTTACCGTTCTTGAAGCTGAGCTCCATCTCGCTGACGTTCATCAAACCAATATCCGTTAGAATTGGCAACTTGTGGATATTCAAGTGTCCATGCTTCACCTTAGCTGGCTCTCTCTTGTAGATACGCTCTAAAAAGTCATGTAGCTTAGGATCGAAAGGCCTTAGCTCTATGACACCATCAGCTAGTGAGGACTCGAGAGTCGTCACCAAAAAGGTAGATCTTGGGTATAAGTCGAGATTAAGAGATGCCATTAGCACTGTCCGGTCAAGGTTTCCCTTAATGATTCCTCGAAGACCAAACCAGAACTTTATGATCTCTTTTGGGTCAAGCAATCGGTCGTCTGCATAGACTATTGGATTTAAAAAGAGAGGCAGCGCTATCCGGACAAGACTATCAGGGTATTTTTGCATTACAACCTGTATTCTCCGTAAAATAACATCATAGCCATCTGTAACCGGTATGCAGGTTAGTTCATTCGGGTTGGCTGCAGGAATCAACGATGTTGTAATGTCAAATGTATGGTTATAATCTGGATACTGGGAGGCTACCTCATTGACTTGATGGCTTGCAGCATTTTTCGCTTGAAGCCCATATCTCCATGCAATCTTCAAGTCAGGAGCCTGACGTCCCTGTTGCTGATCAAGCACATTGGTCACACTGATCTGCTTCTCTTTCTCCAGGACCATTTTTCGTTTCCGTTCTTTAGAGGATCCCTTGTACTCACCAGGCAAAGACGACGACCATATTTGATCCATCCCAATGACGATGTCATGTGTCTTTCCAGGCACCGGTTTCAACCGATTCTGAACAATACCTTCAGAGAGAAAGAGTTTGATTAGAGTAGTGGAAAAGTCGGTTGCTCCGTCTTCCTCCACCAAAAGAGACGAGCCTAGCGGCAATCCTCGGTGGTGAAGAGTTCGATCCAAGTCATCAGATCCGGTAGAAGTGCAGGGAACATGTTCTACTATCGATGGTCGTACTCCGGGATGTCCACGTAGTTTTGAAATAGAGGAAGTACTCCTACTCCGGAAAGCCGAACTAGGTAGAGCCCTGTTAACGGCAGGACCTCTAAGTACAGTCCTTGGAACAGGATCCCTGTTTACAGAAGCATTGCCGCTTAAAACTTCTCTTCTTCTGCGGAAAGACATGGCGTCTCAATGTATAGAGTGAAAAGCAGTGAGCTCCGCAGATGGTGAGAACTACTTGATGCTCGGCGCTTACAAAAATTTTCCAGGAGTAACATGGGTTATCAGCACGGGACGACAACAGGGGCAGATATAATGGTATGGAAGAGGGACATAATATATAGAAAACATAATAAGGAGTTAAAACATTAGTTATAAATAACTCTCTTTATGGTACTTCAAGATGCAGCATGCGGAGGCAGAACAATCGGGATTTCTTGGAGTCGAGCGCTTAACTTAGTAGGAACCGTATGGAATGAGCGTTCTAGGCAAAGATTCCAGGAAGGAGGAGCTAGTAGAGGTTGAAACGGTAAAATCGGCTGATATAAAAAGCTTGGATTGGGGCTGGAATTTATAGGAGATTGCATGGTGTTAGGAGAAAGCCAATGTGAGGCGCCGGTAAGAGAACCAGGCAGAAACCATGCAGACACTGCGAGAAGAAGAACACCAAGCACACAATGAACAGAAATTCTGGATGTGGTTGGAAAGGATGAATCACCAGCAGGGGTTGCCTCCATAATCGGCCAGCAAAGCCTATCTTGGTTGAAGTCCCGCTCGGCGCTAAAGCATGCTTCTTGTAGTGCCCAGATGCCAGAGAGAACGGCAAGCTACGGGAATTGGGCGGTGGTAGCCAGAAACAATTTCTGAACACCAGAAAGCAGCGTATAATACAGAATTGTAGACAAACAGCCATCAGAGAGGCAGGACTGACCGCTTGTGCTTAGTAGAAGCTGACCGCATCTTCAGCTATGGACTAACATCGGTATATCTTCATGGGCTGAACCTACAGACGGTTTAGTCACTATATTACGAGACTGCTTGCAAGGTAGACACACCCAGCTTAAGTGGTGATACAAGACCACACGGCTCACATATTATGTGGTACCACTAAATAGCAAACAATGGATTATTAACCGGCGCTAATTTCCACCAGAGGAGCGCAACAAAAATTTATAGCTAGCTCGGAGCAGATAGATGTTCCAGTAGCAGCATATATTCACGTAAAAGCAAATAGCCTGCTCATGCATAATGAAGTAGATCCAGTTCAGACCACTCACACCACTTTATACACTCAAATCCCACTACTAGCAACTCTCATAATTTTCAGGCTTATTCTCTCCACTCTTCTTGCTCCATCTTTCTCACACATTTTTCTTCTGGTCACCCGCAGTGGTGACATCGTGATTTCAGCCTGACAAAACTCAGCACATAAAGCCTACTTCTTTTTTGCATTCTTCTGTTACACGCATATAAAAGCATAATGGAGGAAAGTCCAGGGGATAAAAACTCACCTGAAAAGACTCCAGATACACATGACACAAACACTAACAACGTAAACGGACAGCAGCATCCAGATAAGCTGGACCGGCCAGACGCTCCTGATGACAGCAAAACTCTCGTTAACGGAGAACCGGAGCAGAAAACTGCTATTCCAGCTCCTAAAGTGGTCCAGTACATTGCAGATGACTCGACGTTGGTGGAGGGCGACTCTCGGATCGGAGTTCAGGGCACTTCAGGCTCTTTCCGCAACGGATCATCGACCTCGAGGTCGTTTTCAGATCCACATCAGGACACTACAGATGCCCATATTAGCCAACTACAGTACAACCACAACAGGGTGGCACTCGACAGGTCGATAAACACCGCCTCGCATATAATTTCCGAGCTGCGGCATGAGAACATCGACCGGCCCATCTATTACCCAACGTCCATCGACTACGGAGACTTGGACACGAAGTTGAACTCTGATAACTCTCGCATGGCCCTTTTGAGACAGAACTCAGTGACGAATGCTAAGAAGATCCTCAATAAGACCCCACAGCGGTCGCCCTCGTCAGATTACGGCTACAGCTTCGAGATCTTGAAGATAAAGTTACGTCTAGGCCCGACTGCCGGAGATGTCGTCAACACTCTCGATAACAACGCCATTGGCAAACTTCTTGACGAGAAGTTTGGTCAGATTTCTCGACACCTTTCTTTGCTCAAAGATAGGATCGATGACACATCGTCGAAAGTGCTTGTTACCGGGGATTTGAACTCGGGCAAGTCAGCTTTTTGCAACGCACTTTTGCGTAGGAAAGTGCTGCCCGAGGATCAGGAACCATGCACAAGTGTATTCTGCGAGATTGTTGATGCAAGGGAAAATAACGGTGTCCAGGAGGTGCACGCAGTTCCAATTGGCCAGAAATATGACCGCGATGACCAAAGGACCTACAGAATCTTCAGTCTCAAGGATCTTGACGAGCTAGTGTATGAGGCCAACATTTACTCACTCTTGATTGTTTACGTCAATGACAACAGGCCACCGGAGCAGAGCTTGTTAAAAAACGGTGTCATAGATATTAGATTGATTGATGCACCAGGTTTGAATCTTGATTCATACCACACCACTCAAGTATTCTCTCGAGAGGAAGAAATCGACTTGGTGGTATTTGTTGTCAATGCAGAGAACCACTTTACCCTTTCTGGACGGGAATTTATTTCGAGCACCACAAACGACAAGAACTTGATTTTCATCGTGGTCAACAAATTCGACAATATTCGAAACAGAGACCGCTGCAAGCAGAAGATTCTTGAGCAGGTGAGGGTTCTTTCTCCAGAGACGCATAAGGATGCAAGTGAATTTGTGCATTTCATCTCGTCAAAGGATGTGATGGAAAAAGGTAACGAGAATCCAGAGAATCCAGGTGGAAATCCAGGAGATCCTGGAGACCCAGGTGACGACGGTGATAATGACTACAGGAATCCCGAATTCGACCACTTGGAGGCAGCCTTGAGGCGGTTTGTCCTTGAAAAACGTTCGATGTCGAAGTTATTGCCAGCCAAAAATTATTTGAAGAAGCTCTATTCCGATATCTATGAGCTTTGCGCCATCAATGAAAAATTGTACAACAAAGACCGGGCAAAGATGCAATCTGAGCTCGATGATGTTACTCCACAGTATGAAAAGGCAGTGAATGATGCAGTTAAAGTTAATGAGAAAGTGATGAAGATAATTGATAGCACTGCCAGCAAGGTGTACAGCTACTCAAGAGATACAATAAGATCGGTGATTAATACGGTGGATCATGCTAGTCTTGGAGTTGCATTTAAGGGATATGCTGATATTGCCCAGTTCACAAGGGCTACACAGCAGAAAATCATAGACAAAATTCTAGAAAGTGTCAGGAGCTCTGAAGACTATGCAAGGACTCAGACTGGTGATGCAGTCGATCAAATTCGTGAGCTGGGTAGGGGATGCCTTGGTGATGGTGTATTACCTGATAGCAGATTTGTTCCTAGTTCGATGTACTCCAGAAGAAGAGATAACTTACAGAGACACATTGAGAGCGATTTCAGTGTCCTGGACTTTGTGGACCCCAATCTCGACAGTTTTTGTGAGTTTTGTGGCATCAAACCTCCTTCAGCCTCTACAAATGCTCTGATTGGAGTAACTGTCTCTAGGATGTGGAAGACTGGTCTTTCTGGTATGGCTATTCTTTATGCTCCTCAGTTATTGTCTACCTTTACAGGTATTCAGTCGGTCGTCCGAATTGTGCCATCATTCATATACAAGATAGTGCTACCGGTGGCAACGGTGGGTCTCTGTATAGCATTACCAGTTGTCTATCTCTACAAGGATGCGCCTCGTGCTTACCAGAGGAATGTGGTTAAAAAGATTAAGCAGAAGTTAGAAAAGGATGACTACCAGCACGCAAATTCAATGCGTATTTCGAAGGAGGTCAGAAAGGTGCTAAACTATCCGTCCAAGGACATCTCGATCGGATTGAATTCGTTAATCGAGTCGCACAGTAGTAGAAGAGCCAAGTTGATCAAGGATATGAAGGTCAGCGAGTTAAGTTTCAAGTTTTATAGAGATTTGGCGTCGAGAGTCAAGAGTCAGAGAGACCTTGTGGAGTCATTTGACTTAGTTGGTGTGGACTGAGTGAAGATGTGTCAGAAAAACGGGTGATGAGAATTTTGTATGTAAATATTTATTTGGAAATGACATGATTTGCTATCGAAAGACTACAAGCAAGAGTCTAGAAACAGTAGCATGTCAGCCAAGCGTTTGGTAATAGAATCATAGATTGATGGATAGAGTATTCCCAATTTCTCTGAAACCAATCAGGCCATCGGGAACATCTGGGGATTGATTTAAGAAGCGCTTGTATGTCTTTAATGTTTGTACAACATAAATACTTCTGTGTCAGTCCCATAATTCCAGTCTACAGTTGTCTACTAACCCAGACTCTGATTTACAGTCTTTTAGAGGGTCTCTTTGCTCTACGCCTGCCACTCATTTCCCCTGCTACCAGGGCTGCCGCAGGTCGCGGTAGGCGGCAAGCTGGTATGTATGAGATTTGTTACAGAACAACAGAACAGATACCGTGGAAATCTGCCCCAAGCAAGTAAATTGATGGTGCGGATTAAAGAAGGAAGTTGAATTCCATATGAATATCACGTTAACGGGCTCATAGACATCATCCTTTCGGTGCTGCCGGAGTTCTGCTGAATCGTCGTACTTTTCCCCCTTCAGTTTGAAAGCACCGAATTTATCGGCCTGTGACGTGGTGAGAAGAAAAATTAAAAAAGTTAGCGGTGCACAGCAACTGGTAGAACCACATACCTTTCTTTCTTACAGTGTTTTTTTTTTTTTTTTTTTTTTTTCTTCTTTGGTTTGGGAATCATGGATCGTGATACAATGTCATTCAGGGGAACTCAATTTCCGCAAGGCGCCAGTGGTCAGAACTTCGGTATGCCAACATTACCAGAAGAGAACGTTCATCACACTCCTCATTTCTCCAGAGGTAATAAATCTCCTTTGGATCGCATCAACGAGATGATCCCTTCGGACAACCCATATGTTAAGAGGTTCGAGAAATTCACCGACAAGGTCGATGCCCTCATAGACCAATATCTTGGCGGAATCAAGCCATACGTTCCATCAATTGGCCGCTTCTTCATTGTGGCTACTTTTCTAGAAGACTCGATCCGGATCATCTCGCAGTGGAGAGAACAGGTTTACTACTTGAGCACCTATAGACACCTTTATGAATGGGTGGTGAAGTTGTTTTTGCTGTTCAATGTGGTGTCGATGATCTTTGGTTCTGGCCTTGTCATCGCCAGAAAGAAGCCCGAGATAGCTACAGGCTTGCTAAGTGCCATTGTCATCTTGCAAGGAATAGTGTATGGACTGCTATTTGAAACCTTCTTCTTTTTGAGGAACGTGTCCGTTATAGGTGGCTTACTTTTGGCTCTATCGGACTCTTTGGTCATTGACAAGAGATCCTTACTAATGCCAGGATTACCTATGCTGGAGAGCAAAGACCACAAGAAATACTTCTTACTAGCGGGCAGAATCATGCTTATCGTTCTGTTCCTGGCCTTCACAATGACCATCAAATGGTCGTTTTTGGGACTCTTCATTGTTCCTATCGGCTTCGCCTGCTGTGTCTCTGTTGCAATAGGTTACAAGACCAAATTTAGTGCTTCCATTTTGATGCTTCTTTTGACAATTCACAACATATTGACCAACCACTACTGGACATACGGTTACAGAGACACTAGAAGAGACTACCTTAAGTACGAATTTTTCCAAACCTTGAGTATTGTGGGAGGTTTGTTGTTAGTTGTCAACACAGGTGCTGGCGAATTATCTATTGACGAGAAGAAGAAGAGATTTTAGAGTGCATAGTAAATAGGATTCGTTAGAGATGATAATGTAAGTTTGTTGCTGTTGCATGGAGAAGCCTATAATGGTTACTAGGGAGTTTGGAAAATGACTGCCGTATTTAGCAAAACAGAAATTATCATCTGCCAAAGAAGTAATACATTTATTTATCGGCACATTAAATTCAGGAAAGTACAGTAGGCTCATCAAGTTGTCGGCACGGCACAAATTCTATGGAGTAAAATGTGCAATTAGGCTTCAGCCAACCAAGCCCAAGCTGGCTTGAATCGTAGATAGTGGAGTGATCTGGTCAGAGCGTAGAAATGCTTGCAACTACAAATACTCAATTCCGTATGATTTGACAAAAAAAGAGTACTCAGATACATAATCAGATCTCCTACATTGCCAATATAACTCCTGACGTTCTAATTAAGTCCTATATAAACGCAAATGCAAGTCGTCAAAAAGGCAGATACAGCCCAATCGACAACGAGGAAAACAAACCAATTTGGGTATCAAAACTATTTAGCACCACTGCTTAACAGCCGACAGTTGTCTTAACAACGACAACCTTAGTTGTTGTGGTAACACCTTCATCCTCAGCAGCAGTAGTGGTTGGGGTAGTGGTGGTCTTGGAGGCCTTAGTTGTAGACTCAGAGGTAGAAGAAGCAAATCCAGTCAATCCGTAAAGGTTGGCCAAGTACTTTAGCTTGCTAGTGTCAACGTCACTCTTGCAAGTGATGTCATACTTCAAGTTTCTGTTGGAGTCAAAGACACCCCAGTATGGTTCAACACTAGAGCCGGAGGTCTCTGGCTTCCATGCCTCATCAAAGGCCTCGAAGTCGTAAACATTGACACCCCATGCTCTGATGGCGCAAATGGCATCTTGGAAGTAGGTCTCGGCGTTGGAGACACTTGGGTAGGCGGCACCATAGTTGGAACCTTCGGTAGGCCAACCGGTTTCACCGACCCAGAAACCATCGGTGGTTCCCTTAATGGACTGTATAGTCTTTAGGGCTTGAGTGATATCATCGAAGAAGGAGTAAGAAGCGTTGTTCATGGCCTGTGCTTGCCAGTAGGAGAAGCCGTTGGCGTAGACAACGTCAGCAGTCTTGATGACTTCAGAGTTGGCACCATCAACAAGAACATTCCAAGAGTCGACAGTTCCGACAGGGACGCTGCTGTAGGACTCACCGTTCTTGTCCTTGATACCGGAGACAAGAGTCTTGATCTCGGTAATGTAAGAAGACAAGGTACTGGCAGAAAGATCACCTCTGTAAAGAGCCTCAGAACCGACCAAGAAGGCCTTGATGGTGCTCTTAGAGATGGTTGGAAGATAGGATTGCAAAGCAGCCTTCTCTAGCTCAAACTTGTCGCTTGGAGTAGGCCAGATTCCTAGAGAAATGCTGAAACCCTTGGACTCGGCAACAGGACCCAAGATCTCCAAAGTGTTACAGTCGGTAACGGAGTAAGTCTTGACGGTGTCGGAGTAAGCAGAAAGAGTAGACAAATCCTCGCTGTAGTCATCAGCGTTCTTACAGGATCCGCTGTTTTCCTTGACACCCAAGTTGAAACCCAACTGGCCGTCGGCGGAAACCGATGCAACAGTGCAAGCCAAAGTGGCTAGGAAAGCGAATGAAAACTTCATTTTTGTCTGGATATGCACAACGAAAGTTTCTACAATGAAGAGAAAGAGAGACACGAAGAAAGAAAGAAAGAAAGAAAGAAAACTTCACAGCACAAGGAGAAAAAGTGTGACAAACAAGATATAATAAGTAATAAATAATAAATCACCACAGTAGAAAAACGCTTTCGAGCGGAATTACGGTTTCCTTTGTTACGCCTCGAGAAAAGGAACATAAACAAACCTAGAAAAAAAATTCTTTCTGCGTCGATTTTCCTTTGTTTTCCAGTGTGGTGGGTGTATATTTGGAAGTCACGGCAGCGAGGCAGGAGTGCATGCGAGGTGCCGTGCGTGGGGGGATTTTTTTTTTTTTTTTGGCACAAGCTTTACCGGGCAACATGAATTATTTGGTCGAGGCAGCAGCAAAGCAGAATATGCACTAGTACGGGGATGAAAACTGATGTACGAAAGAAGAAAGGGGAAAGGGCAAGGTGGTAAGACGCTGAGCGGGGAAACGCGAGAGGAGCATGCCTTAAGTAGAAAGGGCAGCACGGGTGCTTCACAGGGAACAATGGTGCCTGGACAAAGTAGATGCGAGCCAGTGTAGATGGCGTGGCGTAGGCAGCGGTTGGTACCTGGAGGTAGAGGGGGTCCAGTCTAAGCTAGTCGAAGTCGAAGTGAATTGTCGCCTGGTATACACATGACGTCTGAGAAACTGAGAAATTCTAGACTCCTGGATCGGCACATAATTTGCTATTTTTAGTAAAAGCGAGGTTACTATTCCTGTGATGTTGCTTGATCCGGAATCCTAGTGGTTTCAACAGAATGTGTGTGAGCGGCGGAAGAAGTCACCGGGCAACGGAAACCAAGGAAGATTGCAAAAAACGAACGAGCAGGTGCGCAAGTGCGAGTACCGGCGCTATGAACACGGCGCCGTGCGACGTGTGACACCAAAAACTGGAGGGGGGACGCCTGGTGAAGGAAAAACATGGGGGAAGGGGCTGTAGCACGCACATAAGCAGAAAGCCGTAGGGGTAGGACAATGGGGTGGAGAAGCACCCTGATTAATGATCTGTTAGGGAAGGACGGCAGGCGGAGGGGAGGAACCGGTTGATGGCAAGAATTTGGAGAGTTAGTTATATGCTGCGATTACCAGGGCATCTAGAGTGACCAGGGTGATCCCGAAGCCCCAGGTCCATCTGCAAATGGGCCGTGGCAGCTATGGGTTGCCGGGGTTGGTTACCTAGGATTGTTGTGGCTATTTTTTTGTTTATGCACGGAGACTCCTGTGAAATTATTTTTGGCGCGCGGCAGTGCTCCCCGGCGCTAGCAGGGGGCGAGAGTCTTGGCAGGTGGAGATGGGAGAGGAGAAGAGGAAGAAAAGTGGCCCGAGAAACACTGACAATCTCGGAAGCGCAGAAGCTACCAGACACAAGTAAAGGTAAACACGCCGGAACGAGACGCAATTGAATGTAGACACATCAGGAAGTGGATGCAATTAGAAGCTGGCAGCAAGCGCCGCACCGATCAGCAAGTAGGATGGTGTTGAACCAGTAAGCCAGTTCGGCATAAACAATCCAGAATTTTCTTTACTTGATCCTGTTCTTATGGTGAGTTAAGTCTACCAAATTTATACCTACGTAATCTTCGACCTCGACGCCAGGAGGTCACCACCACATGCTGCCGTGCGTCGTCTAACAAGGCTGTGCCATCTCGTGGTTGTCAAACAGCTTCACCTTCGTGCACATTCTCTAGGAATTACACCTGCCGATAATGGTAAACCTATTGACTCTTGGCTGCAATGACGGGATGACGGATATAGTGCTCACGATGTAGCGCCGATTACTTATGTACACCACACCACATCAGTGGCCAAACCCCAGCGAATATAACCATATCGAGCGGCAAAAACAAATGGCCCAAGATACCATTACTATTAAGCATAGACAGTAGTACCAAGGCTATATCTTCCTTTTTCTCTCAAAATGTCTCGGTAGCAAATTCACCACCCCTCTGATAATCTCTATATATTCATCATTTAAGCCTTATCAAATCAGGGCGCGGCTTCGAGTGAAAAAAAAAATAAAAAAAAAAAAAATTCTTCTAATTTTTCACCTCCTGATAGATCTATTCTTGAGCATAATGACGGAAGAACAAGAGCTAGAGATTGATATCAATGCCGATATTCCCTTGTCGAAAAAGGAACTTCGATTAGTGAAGAAGGGAAAAATCACCGTTGAGGAATTGCAGAAGAAGAAGCAGAAGAAGGTAGGAAAAGTGCAAGCTACTTCAGCTGCATCTGAAGATAAAGCATCTGAACCAAATAGAAAAGAATCTGCAGATGAAAAAACCACGTCAGAGGGCAAGGAAGCCGAAAAGAGATCGAAGTGGGGAGTTTGGATTGGAAACCTCTCTTACGAAACTACCAAGGACGATTTAATACAATTTTTAGTTGCCAAAACAGAAAATTATGTGGATCCGGAGTCGAAACTATGTGCAATCAAGGAAGAAGATATAACTCGGGTGAATTTGCCCATGAAAGGCAGAAAGAACAAAGGTTTTGCATACATTGACTTTAAGAACGGCCGACAGATGAAGACAGCTCTTTCATTGACCGAGTCTGATTTGAACGGCAGAAACTTGTTAATCAAGGATTCGAAATCTTACGAAGGTCGTCCTGACAAAGGCGCTTCCAAGAACCCGGAATCTCGCATTCTTTTTGTTGGAAATCTTTCGTTTGAAACCACCAAGGAGAATTTGGAGGAGCATTTCAGACACTGCGGCGAGATAACGAGAATCCGGATGGCCACATTTGAAGATACTGGAAAGTGTAAAGGATTTGCATTCATCGACTTCAAAGATACCGAGGGATCTACAAATGCCTTGAAAGACAAGGGATGCCGAAGACTACTTAACAGGAGGTTAAGACTGGAGTACGGAGAGGATAGATCTGCCAGAAAGGGTAAAAAGAGAGAAGGTGATTTCGCCGAAACACCTGCTAGCAAAAGACCAAGAAATGATGCAGCAAATGTTGAAAGGGAAGACACTACTAGAGAATATAACCAAAATACTAATCACAGAGATAGCAGAGAGTCCTATGATCACAGAGATAATCGCAGACAGTTTGATGACTACAGAAACAATCACAGAGAGTTTAGTGAGCGCAGGGAGTACAAACCTCGAAACTTTTCGAGAAATGACCGGGACATGGCTCCAAATAGGAGACTCAAATCTTCCGTTGCTTTGAAGAATGCCCAGAGAGAAAGTGCAGCCATAGTTGAATCAAAGGGTAAAAAGATAAAGTTTTAGGATATGCAAGAGGATGACGAGGAGACTCGTTACGGCGGCTGAATCTTCTTATATTAATAGAAAAGATCTATATAGAGCGCATATTGAGTTATCTAATCAATGCTTTCGATATTTCACTGAATAAATGATAGTAAGAACTTACTGCAGCTGCATCAGGATATTTTGTGATCTCAATCGTACCACATCTTGATTAACTCCTCGGACACCGCAGATGGAGTTAAGACACCCAAATCAGATATAAGTGCAGTGATGTACTGGTGGGGAGTGAAATCGACGCCTGGCTGACTAGCGATCTCCTGATTAATATCAGTTGTGAATTCTAAGTTGGTTCCCAAGTCTGCAGGGAGGTCGTCTTGGGCCAAAGGAAACATCCTCACAAACTTATGTGACTCCGAAACGACATAGAGCGGCTTGTTGGCATTCTTGGCCAGCACACCTATCTGGTAGGAGCCCATGTGATTTATGATTCCTCCACTTTCGGAAACACCCTCTGCACCCATGAACACTTTGTCCACTTTATTGATCACAAAGCCCACCATTGAATCGTGGATCAAGCATACAGGGATCCCTAGCTCTTTCAATGACTTAGCCATCTTCAAGCCATTGTTCTGTGAACCATCAGGCCTGGCTTCCGTCACAAACACTCTGAATCGCACAAACTTCGACTTGGCGTACTCCAAGAGACTCAAAACCACTCTTGAATATGAGTGCACAAGAACAGTATCATCATCGTTGATGAAATGAACACCGACTTTGGCAATTATACTCCTACTGTCCTTTGCTCTCTGCAAAAAGAGCTGTCCGTTTTCCACCAAGTGCTTTTTGCACGACTCCCAATCAGAGTAGAGATGTGTGTTTCGAAGCACAAATCTCATGAAAAGGTCACATCCTGCAGATAGAGAAATAGCGTTGGAAACTGAATTTTTCAATTGCTGCGTGGCGTTCTCCAATAAGCTGATTAACTCGGAGGATGTGTCAGGCTGCTTCACCTTTAGCATTGTAAGTAAGGCTTCAATAGCCGCCACAGGCATCGTGATCTCTGGATCATCCTTTAAGAACTTGAGGTATACCTCCTTGATATCAAATCCAGTGGTTTCCATCTGTGAAAGAAAGACAGTATATAAATATATACGAACTACAGCTGTTCAGAGTGCAAGATTTTGTATTAGAATTTTTTTTTTATTTTATTTTATTTTTTTTTTTTTTTTTTTTTTTTTTTCACACGCTGCCGAGAAATTTAAATTATTCAAGATCTCGCTCCAGATTTAGGTAGATGCTTTAGTGCTTTAGTGCACTATACATATATATATATATATATATATTTACATAGCCAGGCCTATGTGTAGAGCCATGTTTACCAGATCTTGGATAAGGACTGTAAAAAGTTTGAGAGCTGTAATCCAGATCCGTAACGTTTCCACAGCTAAGCCGCTCGACTACAAGACAGACCTGCTGAAGACTCCTATCGGCAAAATCCGAAATATAGGTATCATAGCTCACATCGATGCCGGTAAAACTACAACTACAGAGCGAATGCTCTACTATAGTGGCTTAATATCAAGGATTGGTGATGTGGATGAAGGTGACACTGTTACAGACTATCTCGAAGAGGAAAAAGATAGAGGAATCACCATCCAGAGTGCGGCTGTGACTGTACCATGGAATGGCCATAAGATCAACTTGATCGACACTCCCGGCCACGCAGACTTCACCTTCGAGGTGATCCGGTCCCTTAGAGTGCTAGATGGTGCAGTGACCATCCTTGATGCTGTGGCCGGTGTAGAGGCACAGACCGAAAAGGTTTGGAAGCAGGCTAAGGACATGAAGATCCCCAGCATTGCCTACATTAATAAGATGGATCGTGATGGTGCTGGGTACGGTCGAACTGTCAAGGAGATCGTTGGTAGATTGGCAACTAGGGCTGTCCTCGTCAATATTCCGCACTTTCATGAGGACCCATCTACCAAGATGCCTGTGTTCGATGGAGTAATGGACATAATCGATCGTAAATTATTAGTGTGGGATAGATCGGAGAGGAAAACCGAAGATGGTCGTACTGTGAAAGTCATAGACATATCTGAAGAGCCTGCAGACTCAGAGATCTACAAGCAGTGTCTTGAAGCACGAACCGCAGTGGTAGAGCAGCTGGGAGAGTATGACGAAGACGTCATCAACGCATTCTTTAAGGACGAAGACTACATGAATGTTCCTGCAGACATTATAAAGAAGGCTCTTCGTAGTGCCACAATATCTGGTTATGCTACTCCTATTCTTTGTGGCTCCAGTTTCAAGAATATTGGCGTTCAGCCATTGATGGAAGCTGCTATCGAATATCTTCCCTCACCGGTAGAAATGCATCCTCCAGAAATCTTGTCGTCTCCATTGTACAACAAGAAGAGGTCGAATAGGAGACAATCAAGGGAAAATTTCAAACACAAGGAAGAGGATCTCATCGTACCAGTTACCATAGATCCTAAGCAGGGCTGCATTGTTAACAAAGACAAAAACTTGACCACGGCGCTAGCATTCAAAGTAGTTTCACATCCAAACAGAGGATTAATGGTGTTTGTTCGTGTTTACAGTGGCAGACTTCACCCTAATGCCATGGTTATAGATAGCAGGAGTGGTAAAAAGGTGAAGATCGGCAAGCTAATGGTGATGAACGGCGAGACAGCACAAGAAGTGAAGTTTCTCACAGCTGGAAACATTGGAGTTATCACTGGAAGTGATGAAATAATCACCGGTGACACTTTAATAGGACACGCAATTTCTAAGAGCGTCAACAATCTCTCACCCAAAGAATCTTCTGCAAGATTACTTCCGATTGCCATTCCACCTCCCGTTTTTTCCGTTTCTATAGAGCCAACGGTTGTTTCCGAAAAGCGAAAACTAGAGGAATCTCTGGCGCTTCTTTTAAAAGAGGATCCAAGTTTGAAGCTCCACTACGACGAAGAATCTGGCCAGATGATTCTATCAGGTATGGGAGAGCTTCACTTAGAGATCACTAAGGATAGATTAATCAACGGAATGAAGGTTAACGCAGACATCGGTCCAGTCAAGGTGACTTACAAGGAAACTATTACTTGTACCACAGACACTGTAAAGAAGTTGGTCAACTCTCCAGAATCAGGCGGCAATTTCTTTGTCATTCTATCGATCGAGCCTTTTGAAGGTGAAGCACAAGATACCGATTTCATGGATGAAGAAGGTGCTCATTTGCTAGAGAATGATAATAATATAATTCTCTTTGAAAGGAACTCGACACCAAAGTACATAGCGGATGCACTTAACAATGAGGTCTGGTCGCTACCTATGAGCTTTGAAGCTATGATAAATGGAATAATCGCCGGTGTCAACGGCGCTCTTCAAGTTGGAGGCAAGATTGCCAGACTACCATTACATTCGGTTGCGATTCATATAAAGAAGTGGTACATCCCGGTGGAAGCTAGTTCGGTTGCACCGTTGCTTAACGCCACGAGGTTTGCCGTGAGTGAAGCTCTTGATGGGCTATCGGAATCATCGGATACAATACTAGAGCCGCTAATGAAAGTTTCTGTTTATGTCAATGATGAAGACCTAGGAGTGGTGACGCAGGACTTGATGAGTGCCAGAAATGCCAAAATTGATAGTATCGAGGAACAGGATGGTGCAAATGCCAGTGAAAACATGGTCTGGGCCAAGACACAAGCAGAGAAGACGTACGTTCCTTATGATCCTACACTGCAGTACATGAAATGCAATCAGTCTTCTGGCAAGAAGGTCATCCATGCAGAGGCCCCATTGCAGGAGATGATTGGTTACCTACCCCGGCTACGGTCACTTACTAAGGGAAGAGCCATTTACGATATGGAATACAGTGGCATGCAGAGAGCCTCTCCTGAAAGAGTGAAGCATATTCTTGAGGAGTAGTCAGCTAGAGAAATGCGAAGATGGCACAGCTGATATGGTTTACTCAACAGACCCGGTTTCACGGATAGTAATTACTCATATCAGGCGGCTTTTGGACCTCAATTTATCGCTAATTTCCGAATACTTCTTGGCCCGTTCAGAAACTACAATGGTCCTGCCATAATAGACATACAAAATTTGCGTACTTGCATATATTTACACCATGTATCGGCTCTTCACGCTGTGACTCTGCCAAGACATGCCATGCCATCTCTCGTCACAGGACAAATTTCGTTCCACTTTATAACGCACCCCGGTAGCTTCACCGGGGGCACCTAGGACGCGTCCCGCGGTAGCTCGCCCTCCACGCTTAACGCGAAATTTCTTGTACATATATTTCACATATTAATTTAAGTTCTTACTTCTACTTGTTTTTTTTTTTTTTGCTTTATAACAGTAATACTACTACATGAGTGGCTTTCATCCGTATAATAACTTTAATGACGGTACCGGTTACGGTGACTATAACGGCAACTCCGGTGGCGGGTTCACAAACAATGACAACTCTGGATCTCAACAGCAAAGACAGAACTACACCCAAACAATTATTCCAGTGACCATCAGGACAATTGAAAATGCCAAACAGGCTGTTCAAGATGGCCCCTTCGAGGTGTATGGCATGCAGCTTTTTTACGTGTCGTTCATTGGAATCGTCAGAGAAATCGACACGTCGAACTCCAGCTCAACCACATACAAAGTTGAGGACGGCACAGAGGCAATCACCGTTCGACAGTGGAACGACGACACTGACCAGATGATGGATGAGCCTCCTTTCAAGTCTGGAGAGTACGTTAAAGTTGTGGCCACGATCCGGGAGTTTAACAATAAAAAGCAACTACAAACGCAGTCGATTCGCAAGATTGAAGATTTCAATGAGGTCGTTTACCACTATCTAGATGCTGTCAAAGCTTACGTGGATCATAAGAACGCGTCACTACCGGGTGGCCAGCAGGAAATTGGATCATCGTCACTCTTTGTTGATGACGCTGACAACAGTACCAGCAACCAGAAACTGTCAATAACGGAAAAGCTCTTTAACTTTATCAAAGAGAATGGAAAATCCATGGCAGAAGGCGTGCCTACACAGTTGATGGCCCAGGAGTTCAACATGTCCACAGATGAGATTAATGACAAGCTTTCCGTGCTTGTAGACGAAGGACGGATCTTTGCCACAGACGATGAGAGCTTGTTCTTATGCGTTTAACAGTGTATATTAAGTAAGTGAATCACAGACAATCGGACGTCGTGAGACTGCGCAGAGTGTAATGGTGGTCATACAGTCGTAGCTCTTCAGAAGATTAGAACGGGACGGACTATACAATACGTCACATTAATATATTTCGGCCTATTATTTATCCATCCATTTTCCCATCTTTTGATCACTCGGCTAAAAAATTGAATATCAATACTGTTCTATATTCATTGTAAGCGTATAATATTATGCTGCGATCAAGAATCGTATCCTGGCATCGCTCCTAAATCTAATGTACATTCCACCAACATTTCACCCTCATGTAACGAGAGATTCCATTACTTTGGTAGACTTTGCAGCAAAAAACGAAGCCCAAAGATCGTCGTTCGGAATTACCTCCCCGTCGTTTTTGTCTACTAACTTATCAAGCGTCTTTGATAACTCAGTCACATCCAATGCATCCTCATCGACATATTCATTTCCTTCTTCTGATTTTACAGTCTGTCTTTTACCTATCTGTAACCGTCTTTTGGTCGACAGATATGCAATGGACTCCTCCACGGTATTCTCGATAATAAAGTTCCACACAGTGGTTGGCTTGGTTTGGCCAATTCTGTGAATTCTACTGATTGCCTGCAATTCCAATGGTAGGTTCACTAGAGGCTCGCACAAGAAGACATGCGAGGCATTAGTTAAGGTCAACCCCGCAGCCTGAGCCTTTGCATTTAACAAAAAGCAGGTGATTGATGGATCCTTTTTGAAGTTCTCGATCTCAGAGCTTCCACGAAGGGACTTCAGTGTTCCACGACGCTTCCTTCTGAATTCATCATGCAAAGCCTGAACTGATGATAAATACGTTACACCATTCTGCCTTAACGCCCGGCTTAGAAGCTTCAAAAAATCTGGCCACTGTGAAAAAATTAAAATCTGGACCGTGTCGTCTTTACGCTTCAAGTAGAGAACCTGGCGAACAATCATATCTATCTTCGAACCATAACTCTGCTTCAAATCAATTCCCATTATCTCCCTCAAAACATCATCATCCAAAGATTTGTAAATTTTTACTAAGTCGCTTTCAATTTTTCTGGCATTATTCAACTTTCCAATTTCATCCTTCGTGTCTATATCTTCTATTTGTACTGTATCTTCGTCTCGTGGACTTTTCATCGAGTCAGTCACTAACCCTCCTTTCAATTCTCTTCTTGTGAAGGTGAATGTATACATATCGGATTTCTTCAATGGACGCTTACAAACTGGACAGTTTGACTTGTTTTTGATCCATTCATGAAGACAATCCTTGCAAAATTGATGACCACAAACGGTCAAAGTTCCCACCAAAATATTTGATCTGCAAATAACACAAAACTTGTCAGATGGATTCGAGATAGCACTCTGTTTTTCGGGCATAAGACTCTTCAAATATCTAAGTCTGACTTGCTCCTTCCCTATGGTCTCTTTAAGACGTTTGATCTCGATATCTGCAGTTCTCATATCTAATTGTGCAACATCCAGGGGCGTGAGTTCCTCGGTAAATGGCCTCTGCGGCTTTTCGGGCAAATAGTTCTTTAATGCATCAGATTTAATCTGCAAGGCCTTAAAGTAGCTGATCTTAGAGTTAAAAGTATCGTTTAAGAGATCAAAGATTTTAGTACGCAGATTGTTGATGTTCTTTCTTTGATCATCGAATTGATTCTTTAAAACATCGGAAGTATGTCTTAGAAGGTCAGTGAGTTCCGGTGATATGTAATCACGCGAAGCTCTCAAATCCATCTCAAAATTGGTTGATTCTAACCATAGAACTTTTAAACTGTATTTAGAATTGAACTTTGCATCTGGCATCAACTTTCTTCTCATCTCTTCAAGTTTGAGGTGTAACTCTCTGTTAGTAGGATGGTTAACTTCAACACTTAGTTCAATATCATTCTTATGCCGGGTACGAGTGGCCCTGTTTTTCCTTCGATATGCAGGCATTTCCTCTACAGATATTATGGCGTGCTCCCGATCTTCTAGAGCGGCTTCTAGCTCTTCAAGGTAGGTTCCCGCCAACTCCTGGTTAACCAACGAGTCCACATATTCCTCACCCGTGATTTTTTCAGTACTTTCATCACGGGCAACGGGTTGCTTCAAATATTCAACCAACTTGGTTATCCAGTTATTAATCATATGGGCCTGAAGGTTGAATTGGTTTATCGATTTTCTAACATGATCAAAAAATAATGAGGTTTCAGTTGAAAAACCCAAATTGTGATATAGAAAAGTACTGTTGATGTCACTCACAAGACAAACTTTCTTCATCTCGTGTTGCTTTTCCAATTGAATATCATTGATGAACTCATCAAACTTGGTACTATCTTCAAAGTCTCTTTTCGTTAACATGTAAACATCAAATTTACCGAACTTCTTTAGCATTTTCGCTATAGTTTCGTTCACCTTCGCCAAGGGTTCTTCTAGAATTTCCATCAACAACTTATCTGCCTTGTCGTAGAATTTGTTTTCTAAATCATAGTGGTATTTTTCTTTCTCATTAAAAAGCTGGGTATCAATTTCAATTTTCTCGTTATCCTCTTTAACTTCCAATGCAGCCAAATCTTCAAAATTGTCAGGAACCATTTTCATAGGACGGTAATGTTGATAATGCGATGACGCAAGCAAAAAATACGTCTGGTGTAGTAGCTCCATCCAGGCTCGAATCTTAGCATTCAGAGAATTCTTTTCTGTATTCTCTGAAACACGCTCTACTTCTTGCTTTAACTCCTTTATTTTTGATTCCAATCCTGGAATCAAAGCCTCAAAGACCTTCAGAGATTCCTCAGGTTCTCTCATAAATTCCAAAATTTTTCCCCTCTTTAACTCTAATGAATAGTACATTCGATCGTCGGACGAAAATTGATCAAAAGTATGCCTTATAAGGTCAGTGAGAATCTCCCCCAAAGTACCGACAACCAAATCATCATCATTGCGCTCATCATCACCACGTCTTCTCCCATAGACTGGCCTTCCAAGTTGTGCATGACAACAAACCTGACGAAGTTTCACAAGCCATTGACGCATATATGGATAAGCCCTAGTCGGATCGTAATCCTCAACAACTGGATCACCATTTTCATCAAGGCCAACTTGGCTGAGAAACTGGTTAAACAAATAATCATAGTTGTCTCTTTCAATGCTGGTGAATTGCGTCTTTAGCATAATTCTTGATTGAGGGGGTAACTTTATTTGCCCAGCAACCATCTTTTTGGTATGCCTAAGACAGATCGATTTGAAAAGTCTGACAAATTTACAATAAGGTGGTGCACCTTCAGTCAAGAGTTTCCAAGGCGACTCTGTAATACGGCTAGAGTATCTATCTATCGGACTGTATCGAAGGAAGCTCAAAAGAGAAAAAAGATCATTCAGGTCAGTTTTAATCAAAGTACCTGAAACTCCCCAGGAATGAATACGAGGGATAATCCTAGCAAATTTAGAAGCGTTGGCATTGACGTTCGCAGTCATCTGAACTTCATCAAGAATGACTCTCCAAAATTCGAGAAGCATTAGTGGGGAAGAGTAATCTATTCTCTCATACTCATCTTCATCGGATGAAGATTCAGGCTTTACGCTAGTTGACCTGTCACGAACTCGAAAGTCAGAAGCTCTGATTCTGCGTGTACAATGCCTTTTAGGCCTATGCGTTGGCTTGAAGACGGCACGATGTAGTTCCCTTGACACCGTATGATAGGAAACCAACACTATGTCGTAGTGACTCAATTTCAGTGCCATCTCCTTGGGTTTGATACCCGAGTGATTAACTTCAGCCTCTCTTTCATAATTGAGTATTCCATCGTATATCATTACCGACAAGTCAGAGGTCTCCTTGATTTCTGAGTACCATTGGCCGATAATTGTTTGGGGACAGATAATTAGGGATGTTTTTGCTTCAGAGACCAATCTATCGTCAGTGAATGAATCCAGTTTGGGTTTGTCAAAGGGTGCCACTGATGACCTGGCATTCATCTGAATCAAAGAAATCACTTCAATGGTTTTGCCGAGACCCATTTCTTCGGACAACAAGGCTTGTGCTGGCGGCAAGTGAGGAAATTGTTTGCAGTACTTGATAGCAAAAGCAGTATCACATACATCACCGGTAAACTCATTGAACCAATACATGGAGGGATGCCCCGAGAACTTTACTCTCGACCATCCAAAGCAGTACCGATCAAGCATTTTGGACAAAGTCTCGTCCGAGCAGTCTTTTTGAACAGGATTGGCCAAAGGCGATGCTACAAGCACCGGCTTTTCATCTGGCTGGGCAGCGGATTGAAGGTGAAGCTGGACTCCTTCATGCCGGAGCATCCAGTCCAACGTCTGACTTTGGAACCCCATTAGCTGTTTCTGGATGCCAGGCAACTTAATAGAAGGATGGTCTGGGTTGAATGCGGTGTCGTTGGTATTTTCAGTGATGAGAGAATAGAAAGCGGATTCGGAGGGCTTAAGATCGACCTTGGGGTCTTGAGAATGGCTGGAGAACGCCTTCTGGTATTCGGTGAGATTAGGAGTGAAAACGAAGTGTGAGAGCTCTCTCATGAGTCGAATAAAGTCCATAGAGTGGAGAGTGCTGACGGATTGCTGTATGGAGATAGAGTATTGCAAAAGGAAACCCATATGCACGCACTGCTTTGAAGTGTCGAACTTCAGCTCCAGGTTCTGTAGGTACGGCAGTACGATACGCAGATCGGCTTTCTTCTTGTATTTAGGTCTGAAGAAGTTGATCTGCGCCAAGAGCATCGGAAGGTACTCGAGGTTCAAAGAAAGCGAAAAAAGAGGAATGCTTTTGGTGAGAAACGAGCTGGGTGAAGAGTTCACCTGGATCTGGCCATTTTTAAGCTTCAAAATGACGCACAACATGTCTGCTTCAACGATAGCAGTATCACTGAAAAGAGACAGCAGTCGCTGGAAGACCTGGGTATCGTCAACCCTGAGATTGTTACCAGATGATTTCACTCGGAGTTTTGTAGAAACGAGCTCGATAAACTCGTCATTGTCGTGGCTATTTGCAGATGCCAAAGACGAATTGCGTCTTATCTTGGATCTCGATCTTTTCTTGTCCTCCACTGCTTTGACAAACAGCAATAGATTTGAAAAATTCACCGAATCGGGTTCGATGGCACCTTCTATATCTCCAATACTCATTTTCTACGGACAAGCAAGGCTGCCATTATGGTCCCAGAATGAAAAATAATCGATAGCTGAAATTTTGGAATAGATAAGAGTGGCGAGTGGAGTTGTCTGTGGCGTGTGCGGGAGAAGATGGAGTGGCTGGTGAGAGCAGAGTGTGGCTCGACAGTCGATACACCGGCCATGGCTGGTGCAGGAAAAATGGGGTGGCAAAAAGTGAGGTTAAGCACACTGAAAACGGCTTACAGAATATATGCGGCCAAAAAGAGATAGGCGTATAGCAAGGCGTATGTATATTGTAGCTCGGTGGACGAGGCGCACAGACAATCGACACTGGCTATGCGCTACAA
This sequence comes from Allodekkera sacchari, assembly GCA_030565225.1. NCBI lineage: Eukaryota > Fungi > Ascomycota > Pichiomycetes > Pichiales > Pichiaceae > Allodekkera > Allodekkera sacchari. Next base: position 136,831 of record JAJMBG010000027.1, read on the forward strand.
TACTGCGGTCGTGGCTATGGAGCAGCTGACAGTTACGAAGTCGTGGCTGCCGACGACAACGCAGGTACAAACGGTATATCAGCAAGCTCTAACCATACACATTGCTGCTGCTACTGCTGGGGATATGGTTGCCGGGCTCACGGGCTCCCAGCGCTACAGTTCACCACAGTCACCTGCGCAGTCTTGTTGCTCACACTACGCATGCACCGCACCCCGGCGGCCATGCATTTGCTGCAACACAAGAAGCACAGTACACCGATAGCGGAACCGGCAATCGGCAACCGGCGGCCAGCACCAGATGGCCTAGTAATGATGCCTCTAACTCTCGTCTCTGTTTTACCGGCGGCACAGCCGCTGTCGTTACCTGTATCATCATCAAGTATGGCGCTTAAATAATTCTTGCCGGCGTGCAGCGGAAGCTAGCTGCTACTGTCCGACCCCCCAGTTTCAGGGCTTTTTGTCAGGTCTGCCTGCGGCGACTCTTGAAAGTCACCAACCAACTCTAGTTACAGTCTTCTTTTTGGCCTCCCAGCTTCCAGCGTCTTCCTCTCCCCGACTTGGCCTGTCCCAAGCTCTGAAACCACCGTTGCTGCACCGTGCATTATAGTCGGCCCTACCGGGGACCACCTAGCGCATCTCGCCGCCGCCGCTGCACATCTTTTCGCACGCTCCATCACAACGCCCCGTGGAGAGCATGCGGAGGCCCCCTGGAGCATGCGAAACTTTTCCTCTCACACTTTCTCGCAGCACCACATAACCAGCTGAGACTGTGACAAACAAATCCTGCGACCCTGCCGCTTGTGCTTCTTTTCATCTTTCCGTGCTCTTTGCTCTTGTCACTATCAGCAATGTTTGAAAACCTCAAACACATAATTCGACATGGAAGACAGGGGTTCACTCCCGTGCACCCCATTATTCCCGTCCAGCAGGTAGACGATTCCCTGCCACAACAACTACATGCACAGAACCATTACCAGGACCAGTATCAGGCCCCAGACCTCCTGCAGAACCCGTACGAGAACCAGGGCCAGGGCCAGGGCCAGGGCCAAGGCCAGGACCAGGGCCAAGGCCAGGACCAGGCACAGCCTTCAGGCCAGTATGGATACCAGAATCACAATCACAATCACAACGACGCCTGTGACCAGTCGTATGCTACAACTCCGAAACACCACTCAGGAGACTTCTCGAGATTTGCTACGGACATCGTCAGAGAAGAGAACAAGCAGGAGATGGAGAGGCGTAAACGGGGACAGAAAAGCATCGAGCGGTATCAGGTGCTTGAAAAGTTAGGCGAAGGTGCGTTTTCTGTTGTGTACAAGGCGCTAGACTTGCACACCAACGAATACGTTGCCGTCAAGGTCATCAAGAAGTATCAGATGGACCGCAAGCAGCAGGAATCCGTGTTGAAGGAGGCGTCATTGATCAGTCAGCTACACCACCCGAATGTGGTCAAGTTCATAGACTTCATAGAAAATGACCAGTACTACTTCATAGTGCAGGAGCTCGTTGCTGGAGGAGAGATCTTCAATCAGATCGTCAAGTACACCTACTTCAGCGAGGATTTGTCTCGTCACGTCATTATACAGGTTGCCGAGGCGCTTCTCTACCTTCACGAGGTCGCTGGAATCGTCCATCGGGATTTGAAGCCCGAGAATATATTCTTCAACCCAATATCTTTCATACCTTCCACCCAAGTGAAGTTGCGTAAGAGTGACGACCCCAACACCAAGAAAGACGAGGGTGCTTTTCGCATGAACTATGGCGGCGGAGAGATTGGTGTTGTCAAGATCGGCGACTTCGGGCTCTCAAAGCAGATCTTCCAGAACCATTCACTGAAAACACCATGCGGAACCATCGGCTATACTGCACCAGAAATCGTCAAGGACATGCGGTATTCTAAGGAGGTCGACATGTGGGCTCTTGGTTGTGTCCTTTATATATTGCTATGTGGGTTCCCACCTTTCTTCAACGACTCTATTGAGGAGTTGACCCGGAAGGTTGCTGAGGGTGACTTTGAGTTCCTCTCTCCCTGGTGGGACGAAATCAGCCCTGGAGCCAAGCAATGCGTTTCTCATCTTCTCACTGTTGACCCTACAAAACGTTACACCATCAGAGAGTTTATGGCCGATCCCTGGATCGTAGAGTTCCTCCAGAGATCCGAGATTTCAAGAGGCAGAGCTTCTGAAATGCCTAGCCACATGAACCACTCATCTTCCATACCATCCAGTCTTCAGGACTTCGCCGCGGGAAGTTCAGCAAGTTCACTTCAGTCGCAAGACAGCGCACAGTTTGAACAGTGGGCAGTCAGCAACAAGATGCCAAGATATTCTTCTGTGGGCATTTACGAACCACAAAAGAAGGCTTCACTTGATGAAAAGTCTGGAATTCCGCTAGACAAAGCAGCGAGTGTCAAGAAAGTCAGTGAAAGTCTTAGGGAGAAGGTGCTGTACTCTCCTATCGTAATTGCAATGAAAGAAGCATTCGACATTTCTGCCGCTGCTAGGAGAATGTGCGAAGAAAAGCCTCTCAGCCGAGGCTACAAGAAAGGAAGGACGAATGTTGAGAATAGTGCTCTTGCGCCTGTCCAGGAGGACACTTCAGTCAATCATGAGTCGTCAATGGATCTGCAGAAACCATTTCATCTACATCTCAATGGAGCCACAATATTAAAGAGAAGAAAGAAGAAATTGGAACCGATAGCCGCATAGAATTAATGAGAAATACTGTGGCCCAAATCAACGGAAACAGTATATTGAGCATTCAAGAGGTATCTTTTTGGGGGGTGTATTCGGGACACTCAAACGCAACTCAGCTTCAACTACTCAGATCAATGTACGGTGCGGGGAGTCCATGTTAGAGAACGAAATTTCCATTTACAATTTGTATAGAAGAGTAGTATTATAATAATGACGTTTTATTTCGTGGTAGACAAATGGGAGTAATCAGTGTAAGGTGCGAGCATCATTTGATGCTACCATTCAACATCCCAAAATCCATGAAACTAAAGACAATATTTGGCCATCGATTGAGTAAGATAAATCAATTACTTATTAAACCTTTTTAGACCAACTAACTCCATTAACAATTTATGGGGGAATAATATTTAGGGCATTCGCAGGATCTAAATCGAATTACAACCCAAAGTTTATTTCTAAATTAATCCACGTTGCTTCTTCAACTGATCGTCATACTTCGGCATTGGCTTCATATGAAATGCTCTGTAGAAGTAGCTATTTCCGATATCAGTTATTAATTTCATATCTTCAGTTTCCAACTTGAAGTTGAACAAGCCTAAAATATCATCCATACGAGACTCTTTAGAAGTGGTGGTAACAGTCACAATTCCTTGCTGGTGAACCCATTTTAGCAGAATTTGCGTCTCAGATCTGCCATATTTGGCTGCAAGCTTTGGAAGAAGTTGTCTCAGCGGACCGTCTGGAGCCCTTGATAGTGGACTCAAAGGGGCATATGCTTCGACAAGGATATCGTGCTTCTTGGCAAAGTCAACAATACCCACACACTGGTTCTGCAAGTAAGGATGGAACTCAATTTGTAGCACAGATGGTGTGTATTTACCAACTTTGATGAGCCTTTCGAGACTTTCTACATCGAAGTTGGAAACACCGATGTTGTGGGCTAGACCTTCGTCGTACAATTTTTCCATCTCGAGCCATTGATCCTCCAAGGTATACTTTTCATTTTCGCCAGCGATATGAAGCAGGAAAAGATCGACATAATCAATACCCATTAGTGCTAGACCCTCTTTGAGCGAAGCATAAGGGCCCCGGGGTGTACCATCGGCACTGGTGCCAGTGCAATGGTACTTGTCGGTGATCCAAATTGTTTCTCTAGGCCGATTAAGTTCCTTAAGCGCTGTACCGATGTCTCTTCTGGTAGTATAGATCTCAGCAGTATCTAAGTGTACAAAGCCATGCTTGACAGCTTTTTCTACAGTATCCACCAAGTCTCTATCGATAACTTTACGGGAATTTTCAGGACCTCCATTTTCTCCTTTCTTCTTTATCTGCCACTGCGTACCAGATCCAAAACCGATAATTGGAATTTTATCGCCTGTAGCAGGAATAGTCAAAAACTCAGGAAACTCCATTTTTCTTGCGTTGCCAGCTGCTAAAATATCTAAGACCACTTTATATATGTGTATATATATATGTGTATATATAGGTGTATATATGGAATCTCGGAGAACAAACTTTAAAGGTAGCGATGCCGAATTAACGCTTTTTTTTTTTTTTTTTTTTTTGTCGGAGAATTACTAATACTGAGGTCGTGTAATTTAGGTACTGCGAGAATAGACACGACGAACACTTCGCTCGCGGGGAGGATGTAGGAGTTCATATCGTTACGGCCGTGGCCGCAGTACGCTAACGCAAACGTTCCATATTATTTTCTTGTGGGGGATCTTTGGGGAGTGTGGAGAGGAGGGGGTCTAAACACAAACTTTCCAAAGCACTTTACTTCTAGAGCAAGGTAATTACTGAGATGTTGGACTTAATACCCAAGCAACAGAGAGTAGCAGTAGCAGAGGCAAATACCATACCTACTTTGAGATCATGGCACTTCTGTCGTACTCTCTCTTGCTTCCGCCGCACCGGGGTTGGTATCTCGGCTCTCCTTAAACGGTAATCTTGAAAATTGTTCTCGCGCCGAATTCGTCTCATTGGCGGTGATTAACATGCATGCATTTTACCGTTGTATTTGGGGCGCCAAGACATCATTAAAAATCTATCATTGCCTCAAGACGATGCGACCGCAAATTGTTGCTAGGGCTCAATTTTGTGATGAGGTGCTGATGCTGTTCTGAAGCCACACATGGGCAACTAGGAGTCCAAATCTGATTATTGACACGAGGCGAGCCACATCTGAAGCCACAATTATTGTAGATACATCTCAAGTGTTCCTTCAACTACACTGTATTCAGGAACGGGATCGATACCAATGGCAATTAAAAACAGGCACTCTTTGATGCTCATAGGCTTGGCCATTAACCAGAAACCGCTGCGCTGCTTCCAGTCTTGCTTCTTTTTTAACCCACGTACTCAAAACAGAGATGCTTAGTTCGAGGCATGAATTTGTTTGCTACCGAAAGTCAAGCGCTATCGTTTCACGTTTTTGTTGGCAATGTTGAGTTTCATCATTTATAGTCATGCTGAAGCCCCAAGGTGATTGCTTCGGCTTGCAAAGAACCAAGCACCAAGCTTCAGAGGATTTTTCCTGAAGACATAATACTTTCAACATTCCAGGATTTCTGACTGCAGTATCAGTCGTCTAGTGACTCAAGCATAAGGTTGAAATTTCAATTAACTTTTGGCTTGATTTCTATTGACAGGCATTTGATCAATATTTTTTTTTTTTTCCATTTCAAATAGATTCAAGTTCCCGGAAAATTATGAGACTATCACTTTAATATGTGAACTGCTATAAGATTTGAAGAATCGGATGTGTATTCATGGATACAGGCACGGTTGTGTACCAATTTAGTCCTTCTATAAGTGGAAATCAAAGAATAACATCCAGCGGTTGCCAACATGACACGTGATCAACACCATGCTAGGTTCACCAAACTAACTAATTAATATTAGCTATCCATATTAAAGTCACATTCCCCATTATCCGAGATTTGAGTTTCAGCGGCTGATGACCGGTGTATCGATTTCAGTAATTAGTCTATTTTGTGGCACCGGTGGCCACTTAGTTATTTCTTATTTTTTTGAAATGCCGAGCAATGAACAAAAATTGTAGGAATTTAGAACCTTTTTCTTTCCCTTTGCACCTAACCTAGCTATTTTTATTACCTTTGGGGAAGAGATACAAACATATGGAAGAAAAAGACTAGAAACCTCTCTCGGAACTTATCATCCTCATTTCCTAAATTTCGTGATCAAAATAGAAATCAGTGGACAACAGCGTTTTGCTAAAACCTTTGAAGTTTAATAGCGAGCCTCAAGCAATAGAACCGGGATCTACAGTCCCGCCAAATCGGGATTTTATGCACACCGAGAGATAGGGTGCAAAAATGCCGATCGGAATCGGCGATTCTACTAATTCCGAGTGCTATCTCTTATGCATAGAAATCACTAAAGATTGGCTGACAACTGATTAATAGATTCCTTTCAGAAAATGCCCTCAGCGATTTCAAAATGAGAAATTAAGTTGGATGTAAGACTTTGACCAAAAAAAAAAACAAAATCAAATCCGGTAGGAAAGGGATAAATGTGTAAACGGCAAGAAATCAGTGGAACTTATACACAGTATATCTATATAGAAAGCACAGGCCTTGTTTTTTTTTTGGCTGAAGATGATGTTTAGGTGCTTCCTCTTACAACAATACTACGACGACTAAAGCATACTCAAAACTTTTCAAGAATGGTAGCAGGAGATTTGAATACTACTCTTTTTTACCCCATTCTTTCTCAAATCAAACTTATCGTCAGATAAACTGTGGTATCTTTGCCCAAGTAGTAGCAACTACCAATAACCGCTCATGTTTGCCGCCGATATCGTAGTAACGGACGTCAGCCCTTTTTTTTCTCCCTTCGGGTTTTTTGTGACCTTACAATTGGATATGATACAATCTTCCTTCGGAAATTTGACACAATTTTACTCTCTTTGACCTGCTTTACGAGTGATAATATCTCGGCGCCAACATTATCCGCTGTACATCGGCGGCTGCCGAAAGCCCAAATCTTTGACTGGGGCGACAAACGGCGCGGCGCAAACAATTTCCTTTCTGATCGAAACATTCGGAATTGACTTCAATCTTCATCGGAATTACACTCTCAATGCCAGTTGCTACCTGCCGAATTCTTGGCTTCCCGTTTTGATCGCTGGTTCATCGGTGAGCAAATGATCTCGCGGCTCCACTATGATAAGGAAGTAGAATTGCGACGGTCAGGAAATGACTAAAAAGAGATGCTTGTTTAAATATTTCTTTCCAGTAAATTGTTGAAGGCATACTTATTCTCATATTTATGATATGTGCTTAGCTAGACGAGTTTGGCCAAATGGTTTTGAGACACCCGCCGTCAACTGCTTCAGGCATTCTTCTGCCTTTTAGTTTTCGAGGCATTTTTTTTTCTTTCTTTTTTTTTTTTTTTTTTTTTTTTTTTTCACCTTCTAACGATTATGCGCTTCCATATCAAGCTAGGAATCGGAATTGTAATACATATGGCAATACACATTGGGATGCCGATATATTTCTTAAGATAAGAGACAATGTAGTAACCAAGTAAATCAACAGGAGATATCTCTGCGGTCATAACCGCCAGGTGGGATGATACCCGACTGAGACACCTATTTAAAACAAACTCTTTTCTCATATGCTAGAGGAGATACAATAAATTCCTTGGTCCAGTGTTTCCAAACATTTAGTCATCAACCAATTTTCATAGCCATGACGGTGACTGACGGAGAAACTTTTAGTCAACGAGTTGTAAGAGTGTTGAAACCCCTAGAGGTGCCTCACTCAGGAAGACATACTTTGTCGGTGTTGAAGAACCCAGATTTAGAGCCTATGCCATTAAGCAGAAGACACTGGGGATTCTGGTCTTTTTTCGGCTACTGGGGAATTCCTAACATTTCTATCGGTACTTATGCAGTTGGTAGTTCTCTTCTTTCGCTCGGACTTGACATACCATCTACTATCGGCACTATATTAATTGGTAACGCACTCTTAGCTTTGTATTCATCCTTGGCTGCATTGCCTGGAAGCAAATATAAGATAGGCTATACTGTGTGCCAAAGAATGATTTTTGGAATCTATGGTTCCTCCTTGGGTATTTTGATTAGAATCTTAATGTCCATTGTCTTTTTTGCATCACAGTCTTGGCTTGGTGGTCTTGGCGTCAATGTCATTATCAGCGCCCTGAGTAAAAACTACATGAACATGAAAAATACCTTCCCAGACAGCATTCCTATGACAACAAGAGACTGCATTTCTTTCTTGATTTTCAATATCCTTGAATGGATCGCATTCTTGGTGAAACCAGAAAGAGCTGGACCATTTGTGAATGGAGCATGCTTTATGACTATCATCGCTTTCATGGGTATCTTTGGATACGAGCTACATAAGTGCTACGCTGCAACTGGTGGTGCAGGAGCTATGTGGTATCGTTCTACCGACGTTGAACAGTCAGAGATCGGTTGGACTTGGCTGTACTCGGTCACTATCTTCTACGGTGGACTTTCTGCAAACTGTACTAATATGAGTGACTACTCCCGTTTCAATACCTCTAACAAGAAGATGCACTGGGGCATAGTGCTTTCTCTTTTTATAACTGGCACTTTTGTTCCAATCATGGGTATGGCTACTGCCTCCAATACGCAGGAGAACTATGGTACAGCCATGTGGCTTCCTTCCGATGTTTGTCTACAGTGGTTGCAAGATGCCTACTCAAGCAGAAGAAGAGCCGCTTCGTTCTTCTGTGGCATTACATTTGTTGCTGCACAAGTCTCCTTTAATGTGCTATTAAATGGTTTTGCAGGAGGCATGGACTTGGCTGCAGTTATGCCCCGTTATATCAATATAAGGAGAGGCTCGTTCATAACTGGTTTGATTTCATGGGTCTGTCAACCATGGACATTTTACAATACTGCTTCAGCCTTCAATAATACCATGGCCTCTTGGGGTGTGGTTATCACACCAATTACAGCTATAATTGCTTCAGACTTTGTTTTGGTGAGGAAACAAAGGATAAGAGTCTCTCACCTATTCTCTTTAGAAAAGGATAAAGATTTCTACTTCAATGATGGAGTGAACTGGAGGGCAGTGGCCTGCTTTTTTGCTGCTGTTGTCCCAGGTCTTCCAGGTCTAGCTGCAATAGTCAATGAGAACATCCATGTTCCAATTGGATTGATTCATTTCTTTGAAAATAGTACGGTGTTTTCATTTTTCTGCCCATTTTTCCTTTACTATGTCATTTGTCTAATTTTCCCGATCAAGAATACCGGACTTCAAGATGATGAGGATTACTTTGACGTGTTTACAGAGGAGGAGCTCAAAAAGTTGAATATGAGACCATATTCAGGGAACGTTATAGTTGGCGAAGAAAAAGGGTCAGCGGATAACGAATCTTCGGAGATAGTTGAGGTGGAGAAGATTCCAGCCAAAGTTGACGTGAAGCAACTTGTTTAACCGTAAGTGGATCAATATAGGGACGTGAACAAATAAATATAAACTTTTTTAATACTTTCTTGAAGGTGTATAATAGACAATAGATCCGCATAGTGTAGTAAGGAGTGAGACACTCCACATATACACTCCACATATACACTCTACATATACACCCTACATATAGGGAGTAGTCGGAAATGCCAAAAAAAAGGTAGCCACAGCTCTCCAAGCTGTACATCTCTTCGTTGAATCCAAATGCAAAAAGGTGTCATGTTACACTAAGTTTGCCTGCACATAAATACCAAGGGAGAACAGAAGTGATCACTTCACACATAGAGATTGGCTATCTCCTCTTTAGAGTTACTCTGCGTGGCTATCGTGCGCAAATTTATACGATTTAAAGAGCCGCTCAAAGCGCGACATGCTCCCATGTATTTCTCTCGGCTTTTTAGCACTTGAAAGAAATTACTTAAACACTATTGATTACCTGATCTTGGATGTGCAGCCAAACCTTTATTTCCTAGGCGGCTATATCAAACATTGTATATACGTTGGTTTGGAAATTTTGGTGCCATAATTAGGACTATCCAGCTGCACATACTGCTTTTCTACACCTCCTGAACTGCCTATAGTGTTAGCGGTTATCGCACAATGATGACAACTAGGTCTGTCAAACCCAAATACACAAGGCGAAAAAGGAAGAAATACTCCAGAACAGGATGCAAAGAATGCAAGAGAATGAAATTAAAGGTAAGTGTTTTGCTGGACGACATGCTACAATTGTTAGATCTAGTACTAACTGTCACCGAAAAGTGTGATGAAACAAAACCACAGTGCTTAAGATGTCAGAAGGCAGGACGAGCCTGTATTTATCTCACTCCATTGCCTCGACGGCGTCGACAAACGGCATCGACTGCCGGTACACCTAAATTTACAAGGATACAATATCAGAATCACACCCCGATTTCCCCACCAGTCAGCTCTCTAGTAATAGACCAATCCACATACAACAACGACAGACCAACCATGGAAACAAATGGACATGCAGCAGACTGGGTATATCCTTCTACAGGACGTCAACTCTCACTGAATCAAATGATCAATAGCACGTTTGATCAACTTCCAACTGAAAGTCGGGGCTCATCGCAATTAAAGCAAGCAGCACCACCGACGAACAATACTATCGCTGATGAATCTCAACTACCGAACGAATCCGTGTATTCAATTGATGATTTTGACAGCTCTAAGTGTGCGAACTCTCTTGCGAAGACTCTTAGCTATATTATAACAAACGAAATCGACCAGGCAGGAACTGATGGATTGATATATAATTCTGAGAGGGCCGAGCCACACGTCGAGAACAGCTCGGCTAATAATGCACCATTGATGTCAGTAAATGCAGGGGACCGTCTCCCTTTACTGCAGGCTGACCAGGATTCAAATATGCAGCCGTACTCAGATTTTTTAGAATACTTAGAAGGCGGCCAGTATTATAAGAGTCCCCCTGATAAAGTCGCCAGCGATGCAAATCAAAAGGATGAAGCCGAGCAGATGGTTGTTCCGGAGAACACCGACGAGAATTACCAAGCGACCGATGAAAAGTTGCCCGATTTCATGGTTCACCCGCCATCAATTGACTCATTTGACTTCTGTGGAGATCATAGAAGATACCTTGAATCGTTTTACAACGATTATGCAAGGGTAATCTTACCATTGACACCAAGCAAGACACGAAATCCTGCAAGGGATATACTTTTAAGCTACGCCAAGGATAATAACTACTTATTAGCTATCATCCATTCATGCGGTGCTCTGCGTGTATATCGTAAAACGCAGGACGATGGTGACAAATCAGCCTATTGTCTGTATCTACAAATCTGCATGAGACTTCTATCCACTTTGCTAGCGGATAAGGTGAAGATTCAACATAATATAGAGCCCATGGTTTTGACACTCATGCTTTTGGCATCATACACTGCCATGTCCAACATACAAAAGTGGAGGCCCCATCTAAAGGCAGCAAAAGATTTACTAGTTGCATATTCTCCACAGGCCAGCATAGGTAAGAATCTAGAAAGCCCATATGTGATATCTTTTTGTAGAACATGGTTCTCTTCCATTGAGAACTTGGCTGGCCTAACGGTTCCACAAGGAGGAACATTGGAAAATGAAACAGAAATCGATTCCCTGATATTCGATACACCGTACCTAAAATATTACTCCACAAAAATGCATATAGCAAGACTGGATGGGTTCAACTTAATGCATGGTTGTTCAGAGAATCTTAATATTGCAATCGAAAAGCTGATAAAATACATCCTTAGATACAGAAAGTATGAAAAGATACGCAAGATAGACGAATCCGCTACACCGAACATCAGTTTCGAGGATCTTCATGACTTGATAGACGAGATCACCGAGAATCAGAAATTTTGCATAATTAGTCGAGATGGGCTTGTTCCTAGCAACCACTTCATACACCCCGATAACAATCTACCCTTGCCAAGAGGATTTGAGCCACTCTCTGAGGAAGCCATAGAAAAGTTAGAGTTAGAGGATGACAAAGTGGTTTGCGTCTCCTGGTATGATATCTGCCATCAGGCCAAGGGTTGGGCATCAATATTAGTTATTCTAACAATATTGGAAAGAATGCCGCCAGAACATTATGTTGTACAGCAAGTTGTTCATAAGGTTCTCAACTTGATGGTATTTCTTCATGCAAAAAAGCGTGTGATCGGGTATGTTTTAATGATGATGCAATCGTCGATGTATGTTTCGGGCCTTAACTGCATATCAAACCTAGACAGAAAGCTGGTTCTTAAGTATTTTGACAATTTGGGCGTTATGGGTAATATCTCAGCGAAGTTCAATACGGCTAAATTGAAGAAGACCTGGAAAGATTATGATATAAGCAAGGGCAAGACCTTTTTAGGGAACGATGTCGACGGAGAGGAAATTCCAAACGATATCATCACTTATTGAAATTAAAGTGAGTGGATGAATATTTGAAACAAATTACAAGGATAATCCAGCAATGAAAGACGTCGATCATCTAAATACATGCTGCAGTGACAAAAGTGTATATAAAGGAATAGAATGATTGCGGAAGTCGTGTTAGAAAGGAAAATTTCTGGATACGATCAACAAACTTGCCATGTTTTTTTTATTTTTTTTTTTATGGCTTTTTTTTCTGCCGAAAATACATGTTGAAACACAAGATCTATTAGGAGAAAAGGCAGAAAAATAGAAAAGCCTTTACTCGCAGGAACTGGGCCAGAACTAAGTGGTAACAGAGCCTGAATTGATGATATTACCGGCTCTTAATCGGGTTAACCCCAAGGTTATGCCATTTCAATTCACTACATTACATATATATA
>JAJMBG010000028.1:0-147278 GCA_030565225.1 Allodekkera sacchari
GATGATATCGGGCCTTTTTGATGGAGTTTGGAAAACACTATTACTGAGAATGTGTGACCGCAGGTTCCAGAAACAGAATGATGGGACTGACGATGTCTGTGTGTCGGCCGATCACTCAGATCTGTGTGAGTGGGAAAGTGATATGCATGCAGGGAAGAGGGAAGATGGCGGGAACGAGGAATATCCTTGCCAATAAGTAGATGATGATAGTAATGCAGAAGAATGCACGAATGGGGGTGGGAGGGAACAGGTTGTGTGGATTGACAAGACGGTAAGGTTGGTGGTGTGAATATCTTGATGCTGATGCTGTTCTCTGCTTGGATGTAGGTCTAAGGTGGCAGGAAATCTACGGCGACAGCACTCTGTCAATAAAACGCGTTGGCAAGTGCCGAGTGATGGAGAAGGTCTGGTGGGTCCACACTATGGCAATGGCATGAGATGTTTCTGATGTATCTCGAGAGCAGAAGCTCCATATAGTCGAAGGGACTGCCGCTCTGTGTCCCATTTGTCCAGATATTAGCGGTGCAGCATCCTGTTTCTCTTGTAGTATGAAAACTCCTGTTCTGCCCCTCGTAGTTCTGTCTAATACCCCTGTCCCGTTGCCCTGCCTCGTTATCTCGTAATCCATGGCCCTACTTTGTTCACCGTGTCATCGTTGTCATGGAACCCGGTTGCATGTTTATGTTTCTACAGGACTGAATGCCCACTGTTTACGCCTTCCTACAGGTCAACTACCATCTGTTTAATCGCCAACGTTGAGCTGAGCTTCTGACTGACGAAAGCCAGCAATCCAAGTTAGAATAAATTTATAGTATGTTGCGTTTCCCGCCAAGACAGTACATCAGGCTTCCAGAAAACGTCTGCCCTATCCATACCTCGTTGCCTTGCTGCTCTTTGTGCATCTAGCCTGTAACCCTCATGATGCGCTTCTGGAAACTTGAGCGATCTGCACTGTGACTTACTGCTGGGCACCTGCGGCTTATTCCCCATGTCTTAAGCTTGCGTCCTTTGTGCTCGCTTGGCCGAGCCTCCTACCGACCTACTTACTCTACTCTGTTTATTCCATTAACCCAAAACCTCGTTATTACATAATCTACATGCGTCTGATGCCGTGCTTCCTGAGAATCTCGCCTGGAACACTACATCTCTTGAGAGACCGCTTACCCCGCCAGTGGTTGACGAGCTGATAAGGCCGGTTGAACTTCTTTTTGCATCCCCACGTAGATCCGTCCTCGTTGAATCCAAAGCACACATGTCCCTTCGTGTTGCGGTGCTGTTCCCGGATGTGCCTCCGCAGATAGTCTTTTGAAAGGAACGTTCCCTTGTACGTGCAGCTGTGGTATGGGCATCTGTAGTGGGGTTTGTTTCCTGCTTCTGCAGAGCAAGCTTCCGGCTGCACCGAAGGTGGAGGAAAGTACTGTTGACAGAACTGGTTGGACACCGCTTTCTGCCGCGTGATGGCAACTGCCGGTGCACCAGGTTGCTGTGGCAGCTGTGGAACCAGCTGTGATGGAATACGCTGCTGTTGCATTGGAGGCTGCGGTGGCATTTGCAGCTGAGGATGAGGATGAGGATGAGGAGGCATGTACTGAGGGCCTGCAGGTTGCATGAATTGAGGTGCAGCTCTTGGTATCTGTTGAATTGAGACCTGCATGTACAGCGGAGGCGGTGCTGCCCCTAGCTGGGGAGCCAAGGGTGGCAATGCAGGCTGCCTCAGCACCGGCTGCGGCAGCTGTGCCAGGGCGAAGTGGGCTTGTTGGGCAGGCTGGAATTGTGGGACTCGTGCACGCATTACCTGCGCAACCCGGTGCGACACGGGGCTAGAGGACACGGAAGTGTATGATGAACTGGGGGATGGCGATAGGGATGCAGGCGTAGATGAAGACATTTGGACAGACTGCGATGAAGAGGGCATCTGTGTGGAATGTGCCGACTGCGCAGGCTGCACCGACTGCGCAGACGTTGCAGACGTTGCAGACGTAGTCGAAAGGAATGTCGTGTTATCAAGTTTGGGGAGCACATCAGGAGTGGTATTGGAAGGTATTATTTTCAGATCAACGTTCCTGGAGGAGTTTCGATAAAGGTAGAAAGGATGTGCTGATTGGCAGGCAGAACTCATTGTGTTTGATAAACGAAGGACTTGTTAGACAAGGGTCGACCTAAAATGTGTAGAAAAAAAAAGCACTTGGAAAAAGTTTCAGAATCCTATTCTGTCAAAGGAAAAACAAATCAGAGTCCGGCCCGTACATATATATATATATATATATGTTTAGATATATATGTACAACCACAACTATAACGTAATGCCGATTGAAGCGGAGGAAAACAATAGGTACCCCGATGCGGGTGCAGTAGCGAGTCTAGAGCCCGAAGCAGAATGGAGGGAAAGAGCGAGAAAAGGAGGAGGAGGGGGTAAGTCAAAGGATGGCTAATTTTAGGCTGGCACAGTGCAGCGCAATCTTGTGAAATTGCGCAAAAGAAAGGGTGCGACAAAGCGAAAAAAAAAAAAAAAAATAAAAAAAAACAAACAAATCAAAAAGAAAAGGAAAAAGAAATAAAAGGAAACCAAAATAATCCTCAATTCGGAAAAAGAAATGGTGGTTGGCCCACCCAGGCGAAAACAAAAGAAATTTTGGAGGGGCAGGAGCATGCCAGCGTGGGGGAGGTGCGAGTCAAAAACAGAGAGAGAGGTGGGCCGGAGTTTGGTGGAATGCCCACGATGGGATAAAACAGGTGCAGCATAGAAGTGGAAACGCGAGCAGTTCTGCTTAGCGGATGTAGCCACGAATTCCGGTCACATGGTGTGATGTTCATTATGGAAGTATTATTACTAATTGTTTGTAGAGAATTATCGATGATACCATTGTGGGCGCCGGTGTAGGTAAAGGTGTAGCAGTGTGGTGGTAACGGTATCGCTATCCGTATTCGAGAGGAAGCCGCTTATTGTAAGCAACTGGAATAGCAGCTGGAAAATCGAGTGCGAGCACGCTGATATTGTGGGATAACGGTATGATAACCCAGATTATTATTATCGGCAATAGCGTTCACTGTAATTGCTTCAGTGAGGCTGGCCAACCGTAGGAGTCTACAATAGTAGTGTAGCAGTGTTTCCCGAAGCAATACAGAAAATTCCCGTCCTCCGCCTTGGCTCGGAAAGACAATTTTCTGGGCTTCTCTCCAGGGGGTGAATGGTAGCTACAAGTTTTACTTGGAGTACAGCTCTGCGGTCGATTTGGCTGACACCACATGCCTTCAAGTTTCTGTTTTTGGAACCTAATACCGTAGTGTAAGAGGTACCTGCGGTATTGAGAGCATCTTAGCATGGGAGGTAGCTGGACTTACTTTTTTGCCGCATTGAATTGTTGTTGCTTGCTTTTCTTGCAGAACTCCAACTCTCTTTTAGATATTCTTCGATACATAGGAAACCAATTTGGTATTTGTAAAAGCATAGCGGACATCGATCTCATAAATAGTAAAATTGTCTATTGCAGGTTCTCTTTAGAGCCCATACCAAAGAGACCTCGGCTCACATAAGTCAATTATTTGTAGTTGTTGCTATTCTCTAGTTGTATCTTCTGCCTGAGCTGCGGCACGGGAGTACGGGCTATGTATGACTTTCAAAATTCAAAATCTAACTTCTGCTGAAATTTAGTAATCATCTACTGTTCTCATTTCCCTGCATGCACTCTTCAAAGCTTGTCTCAAATTATCTATTGTTGCTCAAACAATTCCAGCAGCTTAGTAATACCACGAAATCCCCTCTCGTATATGGGAACTGGAGCTGATATGCCTCCATAGTTCTAATTTGTTCCGACGTACCCCAATTAATTCAAGGAAAGCAATTGGGGTTCAAACAATGTTGGAGCCCTTGTTATGTCTTTTTTTTAACGCCTTGGGGTCAAGCTTTAAAAATTGACTAGTGCAATGCCACTACATATTGTCATGCAAGTCTGCTCCCCAACTTCGAATTTCGCAACTTACTGGGCATAGCTAACTGTAACACTTGGGATTCACTTAACCTTTATCTACATGCCTTTAGCTTCTTTGCAGTTAGGAAAAAACTTCCGGTCCTTCAATTGTTATAATTAATGCCGTACGTCTTTCCTTTAATAAAATTTTCTTCTAGTTTCACTCTTGGTACATACATTTCATTCTTTGCTAGTCAATTTGAAAACAGATGATACATTCCACCACTTTCGCTTTCACCTTCGCCCATAGCAAGATATATCATTACTTTTTGACTGTACTAGACTTTTTTTCGATGTCTGCATTCTTCTATTTGGTGGAACAGACTTTTCTGACCAATTAGAATAGCCTAGCCATTCCTGCGTCGGTCGACTTAGTCGCGGACGCCGACGATGCTTTGAATGTGAGAATTTTTCCGGTCTTTTTAAACAAAATTACTTGAATAATCTAGCTTATTCAGCAAATAGCAGTCTATAATTCTCTCTTTAGCGTCTAGTTCTAGTATTGCGAGTATTTCGTTGGTGTTTGCTAGAATTTGCCGCGAGTCGATATCAATTGACCTTTCCGCAAATGGTAGCCAATGTCGGCAACTGCCAAAAGCTGCATTTCTATTCTAATTCCTGGTGCTAATTCTAGTTACAACCTTCCGAAGTCCTTTCTGTCCTGTCTCGTTTTATGCCATTCTCCATTACCTTTTTCTCTTTTTATATGCACGTCGGTTATTTTATGTCGTCGCACTTCTCATTATATCAGAGGATTAATGTCAAATATTTGTCAAGCACCCTGTGGACTGAGTGATCTAAGACTGGTGATTAGATAGTCAACTTTGTCTGCTACCAGGAACTGTCGGCTGAGGAATATCAGATAAATTCCGATGAATATGCAGGGTTTTTCGAGAGCCAGTTTGTAATACAGACTTAGTAAAGAGCATTTTTCTATACTTAGTTGTGACAAAACTACCTTTACGTTGATGTTGCTACAGCTTTTAATCATGCCGCTACTTGGTTACTTTATTAGGCTACTGTGCTGCACTATACAACGAGAATTCTTATCGGCCGGGGCCACCTATTTCCAGCTGATGAACTGTCATCATATGATGACTGTGTCAATCACAGCACCACAATCGCCACAATGCACCGGTAGTTAATTCATTATGCTTATGCTAACCCCTGGATACTGCTGCAGTCCCATTTTTTGAAATCAACTTGAGCAACCGCAAAGAGTACGGAGAGAGAAACAAAACCAGCCACTGCAGAACGACTAATTACAAACGGCATGCTTCTGCCACCATCCAATCATAGCCAGTCATTGCTTGCAATCAAAAGTATTGTATCTTTTTCTCTCAGAAATGTACTATTTTTGCAATATCCGCCATTTAGCCGCTGCTGTCCACCTTAGACGGTCTGCGGGCTGTGAAGCGAGGTGAAAGAGGATGAAAGGAGATGAAAGGAGTTTTCAGAGGGTTTCTACAGGTTACATTATTCTAATTGTGACGCTTTAATGCTCTGCCATTTGGTTCCTGTGCGCCGGCTACATCAGCTTTATCTGAACACCGAACCTGTCTGCTGCATTAGTGAACTATTAGTGCTGCTACCACTGCTTACAGTAGCTACAGATGGTTGTAGCCGTATATATACATATCACATGCGGTAACATCTGGAAGCCTTCATTCAATATCGAAAATATCCCCCTAAAACCCAGACCCTATAGGCACTGCTTGTTGGATTACCCAAACTTATCTACAGCCTCAGGAAACTGCCTTTTTCAATTCATCTCTACACCAACGTTTCCCGTGTGCGTGAGTATAAATATCCCACAAAAGCTTCCCCGCTTTCCGCTACTGGAATCTTGTTACCGTACCTTTTTTTTTCCGTGTCTAATGCCTCTCCCTTTGTTGGGGGGGTTCTTTCCTCAACCCCCTGGACGCCCGATTCGCGTCGCTCTATTGTTCTTTTTCTCTCCCAAACTATGCACCGAATGCTAGAAACCCAACGGTATTTCCGCCCCCTTTCTTTTTCCTAAGCCTCCTTTTTTTGTGTTTGTTGTGGGGCTCTGTTCACTTGTACTCGATTTGTCCCCATCGGCAATTGTCGTTTTTGAGAATCCTTACCTCGCTCTTGGTCCATTTCATACACAATACAAGCAAGCCACATCAAGATGGGTTCGGCAGCAAGCTATATGCTAGCATGCAACCCTTAGCCCGCAATGCTGCTTTTTTCCCCCGTTGTGTACTGCTCGACTTTCTTATGCACGCGTCAAAGCACGAGTCATTGCTCATGCCGCATGTTGCTTCCCCTGCCTCATATCTGCTCACCTCCAGGTGACCCCCACGTCAGGCACACGCTCGCTGTCAGAGGCGAGAATCGGGGTGTGCGTCTGAGAATTACGATGAGCCCACAGTTTGCGGCATGCAGTATCTTGTACATCCCATCCCATCTAGCAACCAAGGCGTCTGTCCAACCAGTCCCCTCGTCAGGGCCCTGATTTCACTTGATATATGAACAGTCGTGCATACTGCAGCTGAAATGGGTTGTTGTTCACAACTTACGACGTGGCGATGTCAGGTCAATGAGTTTCTTCTACCTGTAAGTCAAAAAATGCAGTACAAAGCAAAGAACGCGAAGCATGGCGTGAGAGCCTTTTCCAAAACATTATACGCCCCCTTTTTTTTTTACCCAGCGCCCGCATGGCCCATTCATTGCCCACATTTCTGCGCTCGCATTACTAGGAATTCGTGAGTCTTTCATTTTCGGAAGTTCCCAAATTGTTTCTGGAGAATTCCCGTGTTGCATCGTTTTTTTTTTTGTTTTTTGTTTTTTACTTGTCTTTCATTACTTTTTCTGCTATTCCTCTGCATCATGGCCTATTTTATTTTATGCTTTAAGTCACTTACGAAATCGCTTGTCACAGAAATTTTTGTTCCAGTGCCAAACGTATCATCATGGTTATATCGGGCTCCACGCAAACTGACTTCTATTATTTCCTTTGCCCCAAATTAAACAAATGATGTGCCCAACCCAAACTACAATATGATACACAGCAGCTGCACTAGCATCCCCTTGCTGCATGAGATAAATCCTGCAGTGCGCTTCCGACCGCCATGCAGCATCGTTAGCCACGAGCCCCGGTCCTATACTTCCGAACGCGGGTTTGTTCCCTTCGTCCAAATCCGGATGCGTCCGGTGTAAGAAGGAGGCCATTGTATGTATACCCAACAAAGAAAATAATAAAAAAAAAAAAAAAAAAAAAAAACGAAAAACAAAGAAGCCAAGAGCAAAGGATTCTAGGAATTTTCTGTTGTAATACACAATGCAGTTTTGATGGCAGCAATTGTTTCCGCCCATGGTGATGATGTATTAAGCCAGCAGGAGTATTCATTATGCTGCCGCGCATGTCATATCTGCACTTACCAGAGCTAATGCAAAGGCAACCTCTTCCTCTACATAACTCACAGAATCACCCGACATTAGTTTTGCTGCAGCCTCTTTTTCTACATCCAATCGTTTAATCCGGGTGATGTGACAGGTTGCATATTTTTTCTTTTCATGCTTGTTTCGTCCTGTTCTATGCCCATATGCTTTCCTTCTAAAGTTTCAGCAACCTTATCCCATTGTTGACTTCTTCTGATGCATGCACCTCTGTCTTCGGCTTACAGCAGTTTTTTCGGTCAGATTATGCCCATTAGCCTCTTCATCGTATTATTACAATTTGCACAGTGCCACCACTTCTACTGGTTTGTCGAAAGAGCTAAGGAATAATTGTAGAGAAGTTATTTGGCCCCCTGAAGTATCCTTGGTAGAAAAGCGATAAATCTCTTCCTCTTTTGGTATACAGTCAAATTTGCTTGCCGTAGTCTGGAGTTGGCTCTTACATTGCTTCATATCTTAAGGGGAACCACTAATATATGGACTATTAGTTAACCGGCCCCTACATCATGTATGTTGTAGTTTGTTTGCGGGCTGTGGAAGTCGAAACTTTTAACAGCTTTGTTCATGAGCATTTGCTACCGGCGATAATTTTTCTGAGTTCTCGGCAACATGTAAAAATAGCCGTACGAATTTTTCATTCTTCTTCTACCAAGATACCTGCATGAAACATGGATGTTTTGTGCTCTTACACAAGTGCTAGCAAAATCCTGAGTAGAAGCAACCGGAATTAGGTATCGTGGGTGAAAGACTAAAGTGAAATCTCTGTTCTGGTTGCATCGCTCCTGGAAGCAAGCTTTCTCTAGGTATTAGATTAGAGTACTCTATATTTTATTGCTGAGATTCATTCGGAGGTTCAAGAGGCCGTACCTGAACCTGCCATATTAGCTATATATAGCAACTTTCATTGTATACCTGCTGCGCCACTTGTTCTCAAAGCAACAGTTGACCTGTTTTTCAGTCGGAATTTTTACTTCGATGTCTAATTATCTCTGGTAGTCATGTGTGCTACTTAGGCCCTATGCTGAACATGTGTTTTCTTCACTGCTGGTTTTATCAGTACCATCTCTCTCTTTCTCTATTCTGGAGTGATCGATGGCTTGACTTCCGTAATAGAAGCTAGATAGCAGCTGATTCAATTGTGTGTCATCTTTGATAAGAAGCCTCCATCTGCATTTGCTGAAAACCCCGGCAGAATTGGTCTCAGTCAATTACTCGGTGAACTTCTGATGGTAGAGGCTTTCAGAATTTTCCGCCGATAGAAAATAGTCTTGCGATACTGATGGCATAATATCTTGCTTGGACTCAATTTTCACATATCGTTACAAGCAAAAAGACTAGTTACCAATAGATATGGAGGAGAGCTAAAGAGGCAGCACACACTTGCTGAGTTGTCATATGGTGGGGAGATCAAGATCTTGCATTATATTTCCTGTTTTCAGTTTGATAGAGAGCAGAGCTGTACGTTGAAATGGTGTTGATTCCCCACAGCTTGCATCTGGGGTATCTTACTGTTGTGGCTACACGATGTAACCTAAACATCTCTTTGATATAACCAGTCGCAAACTGGATGCTCCATGGCTTCAAGTGTGATGTACTTTCACTTGGAGGACTGATATTGCAACTCTATTATCTGGCCATCCTGTTAGACAGATTGCGCATTTATATACTGTTCAGCTCGTCTAGTTATTTATGTCATCTTCTTGTCCGCTCCTCGAGCCGTTCTATGCAGAGTCTCTATTCATCTACTCATCCACCACTTCTACTCATCACTCATCTACTCATCACTCATCCACCACTTCTACTCATCCACCATTTCTACTCATCACTCATCCACCATTTCTACTCATCTACTCATCATCTACTCATCACTCATCCACCACTTCTACTCATCCACCATTTCTACTCATCACTCATCCACCATTTCTACTCATCTACTCATCATCTACTCATCACTCATCCACCACTTCTACTCATCCACCATTTCTACTCATCACTCATCCACCACCCCTATATTTTCTTCCTATCATCATGTATTCATTATCCTGTCTGACTGTGCATCCTCGTCAAACAGCTGAGCCCGGTCTTTTGGTCATCTTCTGAACTCTTCATTTGGTCTGTCCCAGACTTCGGCTGCCCTGACGTCCCAATTAGGCAAGTGGCCTCCCACTTCAGCGCTAAACTCCAACCCAAGCTTCTGCCAGCGTACTAACGTCTCTGGCTGGGCATTGAGCAACACCTCCATGACGTCGGCACGTGACCACGGTCAGATAACGCATTCTTCTTAGCTACTAGCAACTTGTCTGGGCTTGATCCCGTGCATCTTCTCCTGCTTTCTCCAAAACTTGTCTGACTTTACTTTCTGCTCTCAACATATCCGCATCGCCGTAGTTCCTCTCTGTTACGTAAGCACGCTCTCAGCCCCTCACATCTCTTCCCTATTTTAGGTCTGCCCAGCTCCACCGGCGCCGCGGTACAGCCTTCGCCACACCCGCGGACCGGCGCGCCTTAAAAAACAGACTCAAATTTTTTCTTATCATTTCTCTATCTGAGTGTGTTGTATTTATTACTGCTGTTTTCCACAGTGTAAAGCTTCTGCAACAAAGTCTCCCTGAAAAGAACTTCTGTAACAAGAGCTATAGCTATCCGGTTTCCTACTTCTGCTGTCACCGTCATATAAAGCAGCTGTGTTTTTGTTTCCGTCCTAATTCACCGTATCGATTCCGCCACCAACGTCATGTGCTGCTGTTGTTGCTGCGATTGCGTCTGCTGTGACTGTGTGCTTGCAGTCATCGCTTTCTTCTTTCCTCCGTTGCCCGTCGCCATCAAGAGAGGATTCTGCTCCTGCGACTTTCTTATAAACATCTGCCTCTGTTTGCTAGGCTACTTCCCAGGCCTCTTGCACTCGTGGTACATCATATTGAAGTATCCGCAGGACGTCATCGACGACGAGGAGAGGCAGATCTTCATCGTGGCCCCTCCAGGTGCCCCTCAGGTCGTTATAAATCAGCAGCCAGATCAGACCCGGGTCACCTTCTCCCACCCGGAGCCCTTTCTAGAGAGCAGAAACAACCCGCATTTAAAGCCCGTCCACCAGGGCCAGCTCAGTCCACTCTCCAGGTCTCCAAACGTCACCCCATCAAGCTCCAACAACAACTACGGAACCATAGCGGGCGTCAACGAGTCCGTCCCCGATGAGGCTCCTCCAAGTTACGAAAACGTCATGAATGAAACCACCAAGAGGTACCTGGGATACTGAGTTGGACGCCGTTCACGTTTGGTCCTCATTCGGGCCATCTGATTAGCATTTTAGAGTCTTATTTTCCTGCTTGTAGGACACTGGGCCTGGTTCTAGGTCATCACATCTTATGTCCCTTTGGGAGAAGTCTATCTTCTGCCGGTGCATGTCATTGTCTTATTTTTTTTTGAGTTTCAGAAACCCGAGCCACTGGCCTTGGTTCCTGAAAGGCAGGAGCAGCGTTTAATTTTCTTTGCGGTTCTGCAGATGTAACGTCAGGTCTAACTTGTCGTTATGGCCGTCTATTTGGGTCATATACGATTGGGCCTAACTCGTGGTTATGGCCGTTTGTTTCGGTCATACACACTTAAAATTTTTCTACAGTGCAAAGTACTTTCTGATTCACGTGTGGCCGTTGGGTAGATCAGCACTGGTCGTGTGTTAATATCTCAGAATCCGCATCGTCTATGCTGCTGAGCATATTTGAGAGGCATTTTAGCCAGTTATTGGAGTTGTCAAGGTATAATAATAGAGAGCGCAATAATGATTGTAGGGGTAGGAATCGCCAACTAGAATTCTAGTTTTAGATAGGGATACGAACGTAGCTGGTTGATCTAGTCGAAGTTTTCTACACAACCTAGCGTCGTGACTCTTGACTTGCTGGATTTGGTAGGATGGACGTAAAAGTTATACGCTGACCAGAGGCAAGGGTACACTGCTGTCGGCAGATAGATCAATCAGTATCTTTTTGAAATATAATGATAGATTTATGGATTTAAGACAAGTATGACGGATTGATGCACTTAAGACAAGTACATGTGAACGTCTGCGGGTGGAGTATATATAGCGCTGGCTTCGTCATTCTAGCTCGGCGTGGCTCTTCGTGGCTCGGCTTCACTCCTCCCTAATGTCTAGCCCTATAAGCATGATCTAGACTTTCTTGGGCACCCAAATTCTAGCACTCAAGGTGATTTCTGGGCACTAGCAGTTTATGTGGCGTTCAATTACATAGTCAAGGACAACCTGTAAGCGCCATAAGCGCAAAAACTGCAGCAGGCGCCAAGTGACGCTGTAAGTCGGCAACAGCAGCCACCTGGATACTCCAACCTTCTTTTGAGAGTTTCAGTTTAAATTTTTTCCTTTTTGGCATTGCAATCTCTTGCGAATCTTCTTATAGCAACATCACGTTTTCCATCCTCCCTATTTTCTCCATTAGCCTTATCAATTCTTCCTTCCCCGATGCAACCGCGCCTGAAAAATCTGAATCTAAGATTCGAATCTCCGCGGTCACTTTCCTACACTATGGTACACCATGACTTCCTACATGCTAAAATATTGCCTTTCAAAAACGCATGATGGACTGGTAGCCAGTGTGAAGATCAGTCCCGATGCCAAATACTTTGCTACGTGCGCCGTGGACAGGAAAATTATGTTGTGGAGCCTCGAAAATGGTAGGTTGGTTCGAATCTTCCGAGGACATACTGCTGGAATCTCGGACATCGAGTTTTCGCCAAATTCTAAGTACCTAGCTTCGTGTTCTGATGACTTGACGATCCGAATATGGGATGTGGCTACAGGCGAAGAGCTTCGAATCTTGAAGAATCACACATACCATGTGACGACGCTCAGATTCAACTCCAAAGGTTCCATTCTAATCAGTGGATCATCGGATGAAAATATCCGTATCTGGGACTTTAAACGGGGAAAGTGCCTGAAGATCCTCAGTGCTCACTCAGATCCTATCACGTCTGTGGATTTCAGCTTCGACGGCACCATCATTGTGAGTGGATCTTATGACGGGCTGATCCGACTCTTTGATTTGGAGTCTGGACAATGTCTCAAGACGCTAATTGACGATAAGAGAGGCTCCAGTTTCCCAATTGGCTATGTGCGGTTTTCACCTAATGCTAAGTATATCTTAGCCTCGTCTCTTGATGGTTACATAAGGTTATGGGACTATATGGACACCCGGGTCGTCAAAACCTATAAGAATGCCGATGGAAGCCCTGTAGCCAGTAAGTACTGTATGAGCACCGGATTTCTGGTGCTGAACTCCGGAGAAGTATTTGTCTACTCGGGAGACGAAAATGGCTATATTGTGTTTTGGGATCTTCAAACCAAACAGATTGTCGATCGCATTAAAGCTGCCGATGACCCGATAATGCAGATCGACACCAGCGGCAACATGATGATCTGTGTCTCATTAACGGGGCGCCTCAGTCTCTATGTTAGAAGAGAGGATGAATCAGGAGTCAGCAGAAGGATTGAAATGCAGCAGGAAAGCAGAAGTGAGATAGCCATGGGCAGCGAACATACGGATATGGATCAGGAGACGGATAAGTCAATGAAACAGGAGGAGATGAAGATGGAGGATTTTACAGCTGAAGAGGTGGATAGGCAGCAAAGTAGGGAAGAAGGTGAAAAGACTGATAAGGAAGACTACTAGTGGGGCATCCGTGCATCCAGTAAGATCACTAGAAGAACACATTAAGAGGTACAAGAGCACTCACGGAGATCCAAAAGCACTCAAAGAGACTCAAGATGCACCCAAAAAGATCCAACAGCATTCAAAGAGACTCAAAGCCACTTGGACACATGTTTAGAAGAGCATTCAGAGATCTCATCCGAAGAGACTGAAAGGTCACACAAAGAGATTCAAGTAGCAGAAGTGTGCGGTTTGTTAACTAGCAAGGTAGCTTAGAACGGCGGCAGAGATACGGCTTGAAAAATAGTCGGCAAGATAAACTACGGTCCTGTAATTCCGGCATCCTGATAGATAGTGGTGCAGATGCCGAACGCAGCAGAAGCGCCAGTCGAGTACCTATCTGCTATAGTTTCTGTACCATTACGTACACCCTAAGTATGACTACACATGCCAGTCTCATCTGAAGCCCTTAGAGTGGCGACTGCCAGTCTATCATGCGACAACCGACCCTACACGGTTCCCTATGTGTGTTTCCCACCTGCGGTAGGTCCCCGTGCCTGATGGTGTATTAATCTTATGTATTAATTAGAAATTATTTAGCGAGATAAAAAAAAAAAAAAAAAGAGAGATAAAACATAGCAGAAAAGATAACCAACCGCCTACACAACGGAATATTTAGGTAGCCGCTGGAGCTGCTGCTGCTGCTGCAGGTGCTGCTGCAGTCTCCGTGGTGGAGTCAGGCTTGGCATGCTCTGTTGCAGTAGCAGTAGGCTCAGCTCCTGCCTCTACAGGCTCGGCAGACTTCTTCTCGGAGCTGGCGAACCTTTTCTGGAGCGACTCGTATTGTTGTCTGAAAAACTTGGTGATTCTTCTGATAGGCATTTTTGGCGGCACGAAGATAGAAAGAGAAAGAGGAAAAGGAAGATAGCAATAAGCAAACAGAACAAGGGGAAAATGCAGTCCTATTTATATAGTGCTGCACTCCTTGTGTGCCTGTGCCTTGTCAGCTGTTCCCTTTTGTTTGGTGGCGGCGAGATTATCTAGGATATAAGATGGAAAGGAAACGTTTGTGGCCACGCGCAGCGGGGAACGGAAAAAGTGTAAATTGTGGCTTCTCCCGGTTGGGCCATATGGGCTGCTATAGTTTCCTGTTCCACGATGGCTAAGCAGTAGGATTAATAGTGGTATCAGGAAACTGGAGTAGATTTGTGGTGCTAAGTAAGAGCATCAAGAGATTGGCAGGGACGCAATGGGGTGGTGATTTGCCCTGTGTGAACCACTAAGCAAGCATTTGGGCACCGTTATGGCAGCCGTTGTCTGCTTGCTGGCTTGTTAATTTTACCTGCAGCATTTCGCGTAGCGTAGCAGTTGTCACCTTTCTAATGGTGAACGTTTGGCGAGATGTGATAGATTAGTCTTTTTCTTTTTTTTTCTCGTTTGACAGGTGTAGCCTCGGTACTTGTTTGGCATCGGATGGGTGTGCATATATGCCAAGGGTATTTGAGGAGTACCGGCGTCGAAGATAGAAGTGATATTCGGAAGTGTTTGGGAACCAAGTGTAGAAATGAAAAGGTAGTAGAGTGTAGAAGGTGCAGGCAGCACCATATTTCAAAGAGCAGTTTGGGGAAGGTTGGGGGAAGTTCTGTGATAAAGTCAGAGACAGTTTTAGAAAGAAAAAAATTTGGGCTGACAGTTTGTCTAAAGAGACACCCCAATCAGAAAATGCCGCTATCAATTATGCTAGCTAGACAAATCCACCAGAAAAATTTACCACCAGAAAAGCCGGCCAGGCCAGCTTGGACAAGTATGCAGAACGGAGATCTACGATAAGCAAAAGTTAAACGAGATTCATGTCCAGCGCTTAAGTCTGCTATCGATGGTCCTAAAATGCCGACACATCCCAGTGTTCGGCATTTTTCTAATGTTGCTCCTTGTTTTTATCCATATATTGCTTATCGACTGTTTGAACTCCAGTTCGTATTCTTCCGTATCTAGTTTTATGTTTGCTTCTTCTTCCTCTGCATTATCATCTGCATTCTTATCTGCATTATCGTCTGCATTCTCATCTGCTTCGCTAAATAAAAATTCTCCTACATTTCATGTCCGGGTTCCGAAAGGTACCGAGCATACCGAAGCATTCCGAAAGCTTCCCCAGTGTAATGGATGCACGTCTCCATTGTTGTGGAATCAGCACCAGCTACATTTGGTTGTTTAGTCCCCCATCACGGATTATTCCTTCTTCTGTGTACTGCTCATTGATGTGGACTGCATAAGCAAACTTTTCAAGACAATAGCTGCTTTCTCATATGCTCCATTGTTCAAACAATGAACGCCGCAAGTAGGTATTGTTAACTAGCGCCGAGTGCAACTACCATTCTTCTCCTGCTACGAGCGGAATTTTCAGTATCGAAGATCTCCGGATAATTCGGATGGACATCGCTCATTGCCTTTTGGGGAATGACTGAATTCTTTGGGGATGAATATTGGTACCGGAGCTGCCTGCTGCTGCACGATGGTCCTAAAGCAAATATGCTACATACACACGCTTCTAGACCTACCTCACCCATCACAACACTATGTAAACAGGCTGCAATTTTACAAAACCATAGCCATTGTACTGCATTTGTTGGTTTTCGTACTCATGGAGCACCTCACACCTTTTTTTTTACAAGGCAGGCTATGGCATCCACCTCGACCTGCGGTAGTAGTCTTTAGCTACATTTCCTATCGTCTACTCTCTGTCGAATCCGTAACCATTAATTATTATACACTTTCCTAACTTACAACTCTTGAGAAGCTCTAGCCTTGGCAGACTTCTTTGGCAACAACGACTGGTGAATGTTTGGCAAAACACCACCTTGAGCGATGGTAACGTTACCCAACAACTTGTTCAATTCCTCATCATTTCTGATGGCCAATTGCAAGTGTCTTGGGATAATTCTGCTCTTCTTGTTGTCCCTGGCGGCGTTACCAGCCAACTCCAAGATTTCGGCAGTCAAATATTCTAGAACAGCGGTCAAGTAAACTGGGGCACCGGAACCAATTCGCTGGGCATAGTTACCTCTTCTGAGCAATCTGTGAACCCTACCGACTGGGAAAGTCAAACCTGCCTTGGCAGATCTGGAAGTCGATGCCTTTTCTGAAGATCCTGCTTTACCACCTTTTCCTGCGGCCATTGTGTATTATGATATATGTGAGTGAAGAATGTATTGGGAAAAAAGGGAGAGTTCAACTGTATGCACAGGTGTCGTTATGCATACTTTATGCCTCTTTATATATAGCAGGGATCCAAGCAGCAGAAAGACACTGCCCCCTTTGGGCCACTATAAACGCAGCACGCAAAGTTACCCTGTCTGTGTGTCCTGCTGACGATGTGGCGAATAGGAGCACAGGAAACAGGCAAAAAAAAAAAAGAAAAAAAATCTCAATGGCTTACCACCAATACTTGCCCTCTTGGTTGCCCTCGTTGCCCTGCCTGTGCGTGCTGTCGTTTACTCGGCCGGTGTTAAATTCTGGCACGCCGGCTAGGGTGCGAAAGACGTGGTTCTAACCTCGTATGTGTGAAAAAACACTCTGAATGTCGCTAACTGTGTGCCATGTAAACTGAACGCGCCCTCCACACAAAAACCAAATCGGTTTCTGATACCGAATGATCGCCCCGTCATATATAAAGAGCTCCATAGTCGCAACAAACGCACAGCGTTGGTGCGTCCTTGTCGAATCCCTTGTTTTGATAACCAAGTAGCAGCTTTAGCTTCCGCGTTTTTCTTTCAAGTATATTTTATAAAATGGCAAGAGCAGAAAAGAAACCAGCCTCCAAGGCCCCAGCCAAGAAGACCACCGCCAGTGAGCCAAAGAAGAGAACCAAGGCCAGAAAGGAGACCTACTCTTCGTACATCTACAAAGTCTTGAAGCAGACTCATCCAGATACTGGTATTTCCCAGAAGGCCATGTCGATCATGAACTCTTTTGTCAACGATATTTTCGAGAGAATTGCTTCCGAGGCCTCTAAGTTGGCTGCATACAACAAGAAGTCCACTATTTCTGCCAGAGAGATTCAAACTGCCGTTAGATTGATTCTTCCTGGTGAGTTGGCAAAGCATGCTGTTTCCGAAGGTACTAGAGCTGTGACGAAGTACACATCTTCAACTTCGGCATAGATAATGGGTGTATAATAGTAATGGATAAACATGAGCGTATGAGTAAACAAGTAGGGGTGTAGTGATGATGGGGATGGAGATGATGAAGGTGATGGAGATTCAAGCTTTCGTATATAAAAGCTTACCTTTTGAGAAATGTCTGTGTGAACTAAAATTACTTCTTTCTTCACTCTGTGATGGCCGTTCTGCATTACTGTTTAGATCTCCTTCCTCAACCCCAACAATGGTCTACAGATTTGTAGTATTGTCTAGAGCTCCAACTTTCCGCCTGCTAGTTGTGATATAATCTAAAGCACGGACACTGGCATGCTGCTTTCATTGCTGCCTTCATTGCTGCTTTCATTCCTGATGATTCTGCCTTCATTGCTGCTTTTATTTCTTTTGTCTGGACCTCTTTCTGTAGTGTACCTCTTCACAGCTGAGAGTTCCATTTGAAGTTTTACTTGACAACACCTGTGTTGTTCGCATACCTAATAACGATGCGCAACACCGACTAGTGGTGTACTGGACCTCGAACCTTGATTTTAAACAGGCTTTTGGCTAAGCTTCTAATATATATCTATGCCTGCCTGTATTTCTTCTTCTTTATAATTTTGGTCCAAAGTATATAATGTCTCTCTCTGCATGGTTTGTTCCTCCTTTCAAACTTCTTTCTTAGACTAGGAGGTTTTTTTCAAGCCTGAATAATTTCACCGAGCAAAGCACGAAACACCTTTAACTACCAACTATTACTCTGATGTCTCGTAAACACTTATATCCGGTCGTCCTACTAACCGAATTTTACAATTTAAACTTAATTAAGCGCTCACATAGCGGTGAACTCCTGCGACACACATCCAGTCGTGGTATATCATTATTTAGCAAAATGCACTCTTTACGCCTCTTATGCCACGGGGAAAAATCTGACAGAATCATTCCCTTCACTTTTGCTGCTTTATCAATACTTCCATCAAAAATATTTATGATCTCCACTTCTCTCGCCTCGTGTAGAGGTTCTCCAGACTTCCACCCGCTATCTTTCACCATCGACTCAAGAGCCGTCGCGTCGATAAAAAATTTCATTCTTTTCTTGTAAACTTTTCACATTCTTACTTCATCATTTCGTTGAGTTATCCTTTAATCCTATTGCCAATAACACTGATAAAGTGACAGAATGACTTCACAGATATATTCTCCGTTTGTGGTAACCAATTTACCACGACTTCCGGTGACTTCAGATGCCTTGAAAGCATGTCAGGTGAATCATCTTGTATCTTCTTCGGATACTACTTTTGATCTTGGAGTTAATGGCTCTTTTTTAGGAACTTTTGTTACACATCCCTCTCCAAAGATGGTTTGGTCCTACTCCATATCTCCGCAGACAGTCGTGAACTGTTTGGATAGCCACTACTTTGAGGAAACTGATGCTCCCGAGAGTAAAATATTTGCTGTTTCTTTAACAGAGAGAAGAAAGCAAAAGTTGATGTTCATCAGATATGGAGGACAGAAAAGTGAAGCCAATGACGAGGAATCCATTTCTGTTTCTAATGAAGAGGACCGTGACACCTTGGAGTCGGAATTGCCTAAGGAAGTTAAAGTCAGGGAGATACCTTTAAAGGAGAGAATCAATAATTTAATGTTTTCAAGTGACGGTAAAAGCGTTTATACAACAAGCGAGAGTGGCAAAGTTGACGTTTGGAATTTTGATGTGACTGGAGACTCCAAAGAGCCTAGTTTTGGCCTTTCTTCTTCTATTCGAGGACAACCGATATACAGCAGATTTATAGACCCTGAAGATTTGAACTTGAACACCAAGAAAGAGACAGTGAAAATGTTGTTGATGATAGTTTCCAGAAATGGAGGCTCTTTGACCGTTAAAATATTTGCTATCGACGATACAGAGGTGTTGGAAATTTCAACATCCACCATTGCCAAGTCGGGCAAGAATACCCAATTGTGCTACGATGCTTCAGGAAAGTTGGTTATAATGGATGATTTATTGAATCTAGAAGTTTATGCACTTCCATACTGCTCCAAGATCAAGGAAATAAATGTGGCTCCAGTTTTCTCTCGGGAGCCAAACGATGCATTGTCATCGATAATACCCGCTTCTACCAACAGAATCCTCATCAATAAAAATAGCACAGTTGCTTTAATAGATATCAAGTACGAAGCCGTACTATCGAGTCTAGATCTATATCCAAGATCTAAGGAAGCCAACGGAAAGCCCCCAAGACCAGCTTCTTTGCTCGAATGTCCAATTGTTAAGGGAAATTCATTGAGAACTCAGCAGACTTTCATTCTTCTTCTTTTAAAGAGTAATAAGGACAACTATTCACAGCTAGATTACGTCTCAATGAATGTTGGATTGGGAAAATTGAGAGATGTACTAGGCAGGGGTATACCTAAGCTTCGGAATGCTCGGAAACGATTCGTTGGAACACCAGGGTTGATTGTAAAGCCAGAGTTTTCGACGAGTATTAAGGAATCAAGAGCCTTGATGAACAGATATGGAGAAGACGCCAATAATTTAACCAGGACTTATGATGCAATGAGGGGGCTAAGGGAGTCTGGGGATCAGGAAAAGTTTGAGAACCTGGTGATCTCTTTCTTCAAGAAAGAGAATGACAACAAGGGGCAGCTCCGTGTTTTCGAAATAGAGAAGGATCGTGTCGCTGACCCTATATTTGTTAAGGACGTTGTACAGTTGCTATTCGATTATAACGAACAAGAGGACACTATTTCGTTGGATGAGGAATTTATCCCTGAAACTGCTATCACATATTTTCTTACCCACCCTCTATTTCCGAAGGAATATTCTAAGCGGTTGTTGCATGTGTTGGAAAACCAGCCTAGATTGCTGAGACAGGCTATCGTCACTTGTCCAAATATTCCTTGTGGCGACCTAATTGAGCAATTGAGTGTACTTGATAACGAGGACATATTCAAGGATTTAGTCGCTCGGTTAATCGACGAATTTTCTCCGGAAGCTATAACACAAGAAACAAAGAAGTTACTTAGGTCTTCGGACGTCACGATAAACTTGAATAAAATAATTCACAAGATATTAAAGTTGAATTA
The DNA here is from genome assembly GCA_030565225.1 of Allodekkera sacchari. Taxonomy (NCBI): domain Eukaryota; kingdom Fungi; phylum Ascomycota; class Pichiomycetes; order Pichiales; family Pichiaceae; genus Allodekkera; species Allodekkera sacchari. Next base: position 20,275 of record JAJMBG010000028.1, read on the forward strand.
TGGCTACGAAATTTTGAATTCCTTTATTGACTCTAATGGCTTAGTGTTTGGCTTACATTATTCGAGAGATGAGACAGAACTAAAGAAATTGATAAATCAAACCCAGTTGAAGATAGATGACTTAATTGCGGAGACCCAGTTGCTAACACTAATTGACCAGGTCAGTGTCATTGCAGACCAAAACTCCAAGAAGGCAAAGTCCAAGGAGGAGAATGACATACAAGAGCAGCATAGTCAAATGGATTCTGTACTCAAAATTTGCAGCCGGGTTTCGAAGTTTAAGGATGTGGATGTCGGCGTGAAAAGCATTCCATCTTATTCTGTTGAGAAACTTTCATTATAGAACGGAGAAAGGTTTCTTGCATAGACTAAATAGTTATAGAAACAGAAAAGAGGCGATGAAAGTAGATGTACTGTGGCTTTTTGAACTCAGGAGATGCTAATGCTAATTATGTGGACTTGAAGGTGGTACGAGGTATGCGGCAGAACAGTACCCTGAAATATGACCTTGGCGTTGCATATTTTCAACAGTAGAGAACACTTTCATTAGCAAAAAAAAAAATCTACGTTTACAGAAACAGTAAGCTTTCAGTGGCATACTTAGCTGCAAGCTATCTCTTCTATCACTCACTCCTTTTCTTACTACCACTAGTGCAGGCATTCGATATTTTACAGGCCACTTTTTCAGGCTGTGCGCGCCAGCTCATCAACTTTTATCATTTTCATCTGGACGTTTGCACCACTTTCATTTCCAAACAGTGTGCAAGATGAGATTCGGTTACTATATAAGCGCTCTTATTTGCTCTTTCTTTTTGTTTGCATCGTACTGTAAGGCTGATAGCAGCCTGCCAGCTGTTACCCACAAGGTTTACTTCGATATTGTTCAGGGAGAAGGTGATAAGGCTGAAAAGTTGGGAAGAATTGTTCTGGGATTGTTTGGTGGTGTGTGCCCAAAGACCGTTGAGAACTTCTACCAATTGTCTGTCTCTGATGACCCAGATTTCGGCTACAAGGGAACTAAGTTTCATCGTGTGATTAAGAACTTTATGATCCAAGGTGGAGACTTCACTAGAGGTGATGGTACAGGCGGTAAGTCTATCTACGGTGACAGATTCCCAGATGAGAACTTCAAGGTCAAGCACGACCGCCCCGGTATGTTGTCTATGGCCAATGCAGGCAAGGATACCAATGGATCCCAGTTCTTCATTACCACAATCAAGACACCATGGTTGAACGGCAAGCATGTTGTTTTTGGTACAGTTCTTGAAGGATACGATGTTGTTGAGAAGATCGAGAACACCAAGACCGGATTTATGGACCGTCCTAAAAAGACCGTTTACGTTGCCGACTGTGGAGCTGTTGATCCCGAGAAGGATGAGTTGTAGAGCAATATTCAAGACTAGATGAGGCGGTGGACACACCAAAATATATAAAAAACATGAAGTGACTTGCTGAACACTGCACTTATTGTCGATTCTGAGGAGCTGACAATTTTACAAGATAAACTAGGCTGGCAAAGTACAGTGCATGTAGAGTAGAAACGGCGGCATCGCAGGCTATCGTGGGTGGTAATTTTTAAAAGCAGGAAGATCTGGGAATAGTAAAAGCACCACTCAGTATGGCGGCAGAGAGTTGCCGTTCTCAACAGCCATATTAACTGATTCTGTGTCCTATATGCAAGCAACTTACGGTATATGTAAGTCCCCGATGCCTGGATCCCGTATTCTGGCACATGCAATGTACATGCAATGTTTGACTTCGTTTAATAACCTATTCACATGCGGGATTTTCTCGGAATTTATTCGCCGATGACATCATAACACAGCATTTGTACTGCCAAAAAGATTACAATGTAAAGCAATGCTGGACTTATACTTTTGGGCGGTTGTAGTCTAGACCCACAGAGCTCGTTCTACTGGCCTTAGGGTCTTGGACAGGGTAACTATAATATACTGAACGACGACACCCTCTACAATGCAAGGTCTTCGCAGATGCATCATACCACATCCTCAGCATGAGATTTGTGCTATGATGTCAGCTTTAGCCGGAAATGTGGGTTCTAAAGATAGGAAAATACAGACAGAAAAAAAAGAACTGTTTTTGAAATCTCCGGTGTGGCTTTATACTGAAAGTATGCCGAAGCCGTCTCTCCGATGGAGATCCATTCACTGTACTTCGGCAGGGATTAAACACCGTAGGTTGATCGTAAACTGCAACATGTTTTGGTCGCTGTAAAATTAGAACTGAGTTCTCTCCACCCCGCAATTCTGAACTTCTGCTGTCATGCTACGTTAAACCACGATAGCCGCCCTAAATGATCTAGGCCATTATGATCCAACCAAATTGTCCTCAAATTAGGAAAGTCATTTCTACAGCATTGTCTACGATTGTTTCCAAATGTCTCCTCTCCATTTCCATGTTTCATCTGCTTCTCATCTGCTTCTCATCTGCTCAACTGATTATATGAAAATTATTTGGAGCACTTTTTTCCACGAGATTTGGTGCTGTCAAGCCACAAGACAGAAGGTGACAGCTAAATTTTGACCACCACCTCTTTAGCCTTTAAAAAAAAAGGCGTTTCGGGCTGCTTATAGACTCACTAGAACTTCTTGATGAAAAAATCTCAGAGATTTTGGCTGCAATTGGTGCAATTTCCACCATACGTGGTACGCAGCAATATACTGTCAAGCTGTGGCTGATGTGACAGGCATCTGTGGACATGGGTCTTGCTCTCAACTATATTCCAGGGATATTTACCGGATTCGGTCTTTTATTGATTGCTATAGTAGATAGTATAGGCAATAGTACAATTATGACCCCCTATCTGCTTTCAAGCTCCCTATCACCACCATCCGTATCAGATTCGGTACCGCCACATGTGCCACGATCTCCACACTTTTCTGCAGTGAAAATTTCACCCACTTCACTGTTGATATCTTCACTCTTTCACATCTTAGATCTCCTTCTTTTATAACTTAAAAATGAGCTCAAAATCGGCTCCCAAAGCCATATCTGCTCCTAGAAAGATGTCCATTTCGGTCGACAGCAATCCGCTGGCCAGAAGCTTTGTTTACAGTAGTTTCAAACCTGATGTGACGTCAGATCTGCTCGTTGCTACACCTCCAACGGTCCATTCCTCGGACTCTGTTCACGAAGACACTGCAAACTTGGCTGGTGTAGGTGTGCCAAGTGAACTGGCCGAAACCGCTGTGTTTCAACCTGCATATCATGAGGCAGAAGACGTTGGTGAATCTAACGGGCCTGCAGAATCGTCTTCTGAACTAGTTAACGAGTCCTGGGAAGGCCCTTCGTACGGTGCTACATCCCGTATAACACATACATCGCAACCAGCACGGAGGCTATCTCCGGATACGGCGGCGCAGCGCATGAATGAAGTAGCGCAGGAGGCGCATGACATTGAGGCCCAGAAAGCTGTCTTACCAGGTCTTTCCTACGGCCTTCGAAGGATCGCCCATACACTATCTCATACAGACCGCAAGATCATCCTTCGGCAGTGCCTCTATCGTCCTGTACATTATCTTCCAGCTGTGTTCTTGGGATGTCTCTTGAACATCTTGGATGCTCTCAGTTACGGAATGATCATGTTCCCACTTGGAGAGTCGGTGTTCAGTTCGATGGGTCCTGTGGGACTGTCGATGTTCTACGTTTCAACGATTGTCTCTCAGCTTGTTTACTCGCTCGGCGGATCCGCTTTCCGCTCGGGAATAGGTTCCGAGATGATTGAAGTTACTCCTTTCTTCCATCAGATGGCTTTCTCCATTATGACTAGGCTGGGTGGCGACTCTCATCATGATGCTGTGCTTGCCACAACCATGGTAACATTTGCATTTTCCGCCATGGTTACTGGTCTCTGCTTTTTTTTGCTTGGACACTTCCACTTGGGCAAGTTGGTGGGCTTCTTCCCAAGACACATTCTTGTGGGCTGCGTCGGCGGTGTTGGTTACTTCTTAGTGGTCACCGGCATAGAAGTTTCCTCTAGAATTGAAGGAGGTATAGAATATAGTGGCGAGACCCTTCGGTATCTTCTTCAGCCTCTGGTGTTTCTACAGTGGACCATTCCGCTCATTCTAACAGTAATTCTAGTGGTTGTTCAGAGTTACAATCGCAGCTCTTTGCTTGTGCCCCTATACATTATTGCTGTTTTTGCTGTCTTTCATTTGCTAGTGGCTTTGGTTCCTAGCTGGAGCTTAGATTCAGCGAGGGAGTACGGCTGGATTTTTGGAGCACAAGAGTCCAGCCAGCCCTGGTATTCTTTTTACAGCCTTTATCAGTTTGATTTGGTTGACTGGTGGAGTGTTGTGAATGAAATGCCTACAATACTGGCCATGACCTTTTTCGGCATTTTGCATGTTCCTATCAATGTGCCTGCATTAGCCCTTTCTATTGGCATGGATGAATTTGACGTTGACAGAGAGCTCCTAGCACATGGTGTGTCGAATTTTTTGTCTGGCTTGGCTGGATCTATTCAGAATTATCTTGTCTACACAAATTCCGTGCTATTTATACGTGCAGGTGCAGACTCCAGACTGAGCGGTGTCATGTTGGCAGCGGCAACTGTAATTGTGTTGTGGGTTGGTCCTGTTATTATTGGATACATTCCAGTTTGTGTTGTGGGATGCTTAATTTACCTTTTAGGTTACGAGCTCATTAAGGAGGCTCTATACGACACTGTCGGCAGATTGCGTAAGTTTGAGTACATCACTGTTGTGATCATCGTCATTACCATGGGTGCATGGGACTTCGTCTATGGTATATTGGTTGGTATACTTCTTGCATGTGTTTCATACGTGATCGAGGCAGGCCAGAAGAAAGTGGTGACAGGAGTGTATACAGGTGAATATGCACGCTCCATAGTTATTCGTCATCCAAAGCAGTGGGAATTTTTGGAGACAGTTGGTAACCAGATTTACATTCTGAAACTTACAGGTTCTCTTTTCTTTGGTTCTATTGGCGGCTTGGAAGAGAAAGTGCGCACAAGATTCGACGGAAACCTGTTTAAGAGAGAGCCAATAAAGTATTTGATTCTGGACATGAACAATGTCTTGGGTATCGATTTCTCTGCTGCGGAAGGATTCCGAAGAATTCGCAATATGTTACTGGAAAAAGACTGTTATCTCATCATTTCATCGATCTCTTCTGATTCGCCAATAGTTAAATCTCTCGAAGACTGCGGCTTGTGGGAGTCTGTGGAGGATAAGGAGAAGATCCAGTTGTTTAACAGTCTTAATTCGGCTCTTGAATGGTGCGAGAACAAGTTTTTGCAATCGGTGAAGCAGTTGGTACTTCAAGCTGATGACGGACCTAAGCAGATTCGCATTGATAGGCAGAAAAGACGCCTACCCATGGCTCTCTTTGACGATATACGCTTCAGTTCACCTGGTAGTGACCGACTGGTACCGATCTCCGCATCTCCTCGAGAAGTACAGCTAGTCAATGCCGCCAAGAAGTCATGGAAATCAGAGCAACAACAGGATTTACTGGCCACGCAACGTGGAAGGCTATCTGTTTCTTCAATTCGACAGCCACTTCCACTTTTATTAAAGGTTATGCAGGGCTTAACTGACCGCATGGAGGAATCCTTTTGGAACAAGTTGTGTCCATATCTTAGTAAAATAGCTGTCAGTCCAGGTAATCTTGTCTATGACAAAGCGGCAAACCAGCCTTCCGTTTTCTTCTTTGAGCAAGGGTTACTCGATTATCAAATCACATTCAACAACTTGAAGTTTACAATTAAGTCCTCTGTTCTTCCGCTTACATTATTTGGAGACATCGTAGTTACCAAATCGGAGAGAAAGTTAAAGTACTTTGCTACATCAGAATCCACTCTTTGGAAGCTGGACGAAAGCAGCATCAAGAGGTTGAAAAAGGAAAATCAGGAGTTGTACCAGGAGTTGTTGGTGGTTTCTTTGAGACTTGGGGCTCAGCGTTACGATGCCATAACATCAAATATTTTGGTATCATCGTAATATAGAATAAATAGAGCATAATAAGCATTGGGATAGAAGTATCAAGAATTGTAGCATTTGGTAGGGGTCAGCGGCAAAATTTTGGTCGCAGATAAGGCTGGCATATGGGAAAGAGTACGAACATTGATTTGCCGTATAAACGTTAAAGAGTACCAGTGATGACATATACGTGATGAGATAGGATTTGCAGATTCTTTCTCCACGATAATTTCTGAAACATCGCACAGCCTGAAAATTTCATCATTATTTCGAGAAAGTACTTACATCTTCATTAGTAAGTAACTCGGTGATATGGTACTAATTGAAAAAGCCATTTTTGGAATCAAAGATGCAAATGAATGGGCAGAAAAGCAAGTTGGAGTCGATTGCGACCCAAGAATCTCTGTTAAAGAGTCTAAACTTGGTGGGCTTGGCATTTTTTTCAATGGAGATGAAGCATTGAAAGAAGATTTAGTAGTGATTCGTGTTCCAAGGAAGAGTACACTTGGTATGATGCAATGCTTACAGCTCCTTTCAAATCTTGATGATGACTCTGCAAAATTCATCAAAAATTGCTTGGGATACTACTGCAAGGGTAAAATAAATGAAACCCGGATCTTGACGTGCTACGTTGTTTCATTCTATGTTCTTGACAAGCTTGGTCGGCTAAATGGGGCTGGAACCAAATTCATTGGCGACTACCTGAAGGTACTATCAAAGGTTGAAATCACCAATTTGAAGCAAGAAGATTTGGAGCTCTTTGAAAAATATAGAGAAGCATTTCCAGGAAGTCTAATGGACGACATCGTCTATAGGATGATGAAGGACGCTGGATTGAAGGAATTTGCAGAGTTTATCAATAACGAAATGGGCGTTGAGACGATTGATGCAAGCACCATCTATCAGTTAATCAGTGCAATAAAATCTCGGACATTGGAGATTCCTAGGGCAGTAGAAGAAGGTTCCGAAGACTATACTACTGATGTGACGATGGTTCCAATCATCGATTTTACGAACCACGACTCCGAGAAGTTGAATGCATTTTTTGACGTTGACAGAAAGACAGGAGATGTACTTTTGAAACTAGATCACAAGAAGTTCAACGGCTCAGGAGAGCTATTTATACAGTACTCACCTGTCGAAGAGATTGGACGGTTTTTCTTTGTGTACGGATTCATTCCAAGGTCACCTGGAAACTGGAAGCTCATTGATATACCGTTCTGGTCGGAGTGTGGAAGACAGGATCTTACAGCGGGCGTCGATCAACTCGGACAAAGCAGGAATTTACAATTCTGCGTCAGGTTTGAGGAAGGACAAATCTGCTCGGTGAAATTAAACCTTATGGATAACTACAGCTTTCTCGTACTAGTGACAGGATTGGACAGCAAGGTTCTCACATATGAGCAGATTCCGGAGTTAATGGACAGCATAAAAGAGGAGAGCATAGATAATGCGATAGAGGAAATGATGAAGATGGTAGACGGCTTTATGGACGGATTCGGAGAAAAATTAAGACGATTTAGAGAAGATACGAGAAGCAGCAATCTAGCCGAATTGATTGAAATGAAAATCGCAATTGCAGAGAAATTCCGAGAAGAATACAGCAAGAGTCTGGATGCGTACGACATGGTGGTACCGATGGAGGAATGTGAAGAATCATGGCATAAATTACAAACCTAAGAAGGAAAAAGCGATGACGGAGCTGACGTAAACGGATGATCAAAAAATATTGTACAAAATCAGAAAGAGAAGAAGCAGGAAAGTCATGTCTAGAAGACACACATAAGATTTGCGCAATGCATCATGCGGAGGAGCTTTTTTTTTTTTTTTCCACAGACTAATACTGGACACAACCACTATATTTTCAGCGAATGCTTATATGAGCATCCCTTGGCTGCAAAGGAAAGAAAAAAGTTGTAAGACAAAGATGAGTTGATTACGAGAGTCCAGGATCCAGAACATTTGGACTTCGTTCGGCTCGGGGTTAGTCGTATGATGGGAATTGGATGTATGATACGTTAAACCATTTGTCCCATTATGTGCATCATGCAGGGACCCTCAAGGGAAGGAATTGGAGAATCTGGAGTCATCATCAGGGCTGCACACTGACAGAGTTGTCACACTGACAGAAGCGGGGAACTAGCTTAACAAATGGACCCAAATGGACAGCTGACTTTTTAGGAAATCATGAGATAATTAATAGAACCAGAGATAACAATAACAAAATCGGAAGTGAGGTTGTTGCGTAGATAAGCTATCCTATAACGTTGAAATTATGGGGAATTTTGGCAGCAAAGTAAATAACTAAGCGCAGAAACGCGCAATGTACTATCCACCTGTACCCGTACGTGAAAAAAAAAAAAAAAAAAAAAAAAAAAATTAGAACATTGAAAGTAGCGTTACTTTTTCCCTGTGTACAACCCATCTAATTGAAGCGGAATGAGAATCCAATGACAGATGAATTGAACACACACACAAGAATGGAAAAGAAAAGTAGATATTAAGGAAGAGACCAGAGAACCAAGAATAGACGCAGCTTTTGTCGTCAAGGTTGTTAACAACTGGAGTAACTGAACATCAGAAAACCAAGGAACGTAGAGAATGACTAAAAAAAAAAAAAACGAGACGTGGAAGCGCTAAAGAATTCCTCTATAGAAAAAGCCACAAATGCGATCGTCGAATTTTTTCATGCAGTATGCATGAGTAAAGCAAGTTCACGTACGAGGAAACAATGAATAGCCCTGGAGAGCACAGAAGGATACAATCGTTTGGCCAGAAGCAGTAATACAGGGATTACAGCAAAATCACACTATTTCGATGAGAATGGTTTACCATAGTAGGGAATAATGGAAGCAGGAGAAGGAAAAGGTAATATTTTGGGAAGAAGCGAGCATCCACTTTGAAAATTTATGGACTAAAATGCTACTTTGCGCAGCCGAAAAGGGAAGCGAATGAACAAATTCGAAAATCCGAGTCTATCCCCCTCAGTGAAGAAGTGTGGAAAAATTGTACCATTTTTTCAAATTCTGTGGTTAGGTCTGGAGTCCGACAACGAGGTGTTGTAATAACAAGCCACAAAACCAATAACCAGAGCGCCTAGTAATAGCGAGTGTGGTCGATAACAAGCTATGGTGGTCAGACTTGGGAAGGGAAAGTTTTCCAGGCGATAATACAATTGATGAGCTACAAAATAAGGCCAGAATAATAATGGAAATAATAGTGGTAATTACATAGAAACGAAGGAACGTAGTGTCCGGTGTAAAGATGCGAGTCATCTGAAAGGGAAAAAAACATGGTGTTAGATAGGCAGCAGGTTCCGGTTTAGGAAGATAGCGTACGGCTATAGGGGGTGCGAGAATCTTCTCAGAAGAACTGATAATGCAGAGGTGTGAGGGTGGGTGTAGGGAGTGGCAGTCAAACAAACCTGCTGAAGCGAGAAGCTGGAAGATAAGAAGAAAAGTGGATGAGGGGGGAGGCTAGATATGTCAGGAAAAATGAAGAAACCAATGTAACAAAAAATATCCGACTAAAAGATACTGGCAAAAAGCGTTCCAATGAACACGGAGTAAGCTCTTTCGTTACGGTATCTGGAAGGTTCCAAGCGTGGGAAGACGAGCGTGGGTAGAAAAGAGAAAGCACCAGAGGGGGTGCGCACTTTGCTCTCCTTGAAAAAGTGGAGCACAGCGTGGGGGAAGGAGGGAAGGAGGGTAATTGGAGTAATCTGTGGTGTGGTGTGGTGTGGCGATGGAAAAGGAAATGTAACCTTTCGCAAGAGAAGAAAAGAAGCAAGAAGAGGAGAAGAGCATAGCGAAGAAGTATAAGGGTAATAATCAAAGTAGGCAATGACGAAACAGAGCTAGAGAGCTAGATTGGTAGCGGAGGTGGTGGAAGCGAGATGGTGCAGACTCTGCGTCCGCAGCGCACATATGCCAAAGGTTGCTGCAGGCGTTTCTTTTGAATTCTTTCCATGCGCTTCATTTTCTACAGCACAAAGAGCTTTAATTTGCGTTTCTTTTGCCACGGGTTGGAAGACTGAATTAAAATGCCAGCCTCCAAATACATATATAACGAGAAATGTGTGAGGCGGCTAAAAGTGAAGACCGTTGTTACTTATCACCAGGTTAAAATGGGAGACAAAACATCAGCTAGTATCAGACGCAAGAAAGCAGACAGAACACAGCGTAAGAGGCGAGTGGGCAAGGCATGCGACAGCTGCAGACTGAAGAAGACTAAGTGCTCAGGCAAGCAGCCGTGTGAGAAGTGCCTTGCAGACAACAAGATCTGCATCTATACAGAACGCAAGAAGTGTAAAGACCGCGTCTACTCGTACGACTACGTCGAGTTAATAGAAAAGCGTCTCAACTTGGTTAAGAAGTCACTTGTGCGACTTTGCGAGATGGTGAAGCTAGATCAAACCAAAGAGCTACAGGAATTCCGCAGAAATTTGAGTTACAACGAAAACGGTGAAAACGGACATGTCTCAATTAATGAAGCCATAGGGCTCTTACTTGATCGTTACGAGCTAGACCATCAAAGAAGGCAGTGCGAAGATATCATTAAGAGTTCGCGCAGGAGCAGTGACCAGCGCCTCGTGACGATCTATTCGCTGCGCCACGACGCTGAGCGGCGCAGGAGGCGTAGTGAAGCAGAAGCAGAAGCAGAAGCAGATGCTGATGCAGACGAAGCCGACCGGAATGCATTTGCTGATGAAGCAGATGCAGATGCTGCTGTGATAGATGCTGTTTCGTCCAGTGATAGCCTCACTCCAAAGAGTGAGGATTTCTTCTTGATTCCTGGCTCTGGAGCTGTGCCGTCATCAGGTAAGTTTTCCGGTTCGGTTCCACCATCTGCTACATTCCCTCCATCGTCGGCAGGCGCAAGGCCATCAATTTCTTCATCTTCTGGCATGCCGGACTCTACAAACTCTTCAACCACAACATCATCTTCGCTATTCCCATCTTCTACCACGTCTGCTACACTATTCCCATCTACTTCCAATGATATGGTCGCTGCCACGGGAGCCAAGCTAAGTGACGAGAGCATAGATCCGCACAATTTGAATATAAGCCCACTCGATCCGGGTGAAGGATTTGGACTTGGAATTTCCCAGTCCGAGCCTACGGGCTACGAGAGCTTCAACTACGAGTCCTCACCTACTAGGGACACAATGTTCACGTTCGGCGCGTTGAGCGAAACTCAAAGCGGACTTGCCGGTGCTATGTTTGGGTATAAGTAGGTACACAGATATACAGCGAATACGCTGGAAACCGGAGCCATAGTACGATTGGCACATCATGCCGATGTGGCCGCAATCGCAGGAAACGCACAATGCCGTGGCACAGAGTATCAAATAACATATGAATGAGGCGAGGAAATTGCATATAGAGTTTAGTTTACGCGGACTGTGTATAATAATGAGTGATGGGGCCTCACTCACATGCCAGACAGGATATAGCATGGAGCAAACTACTCCTCGTGCGTTGCTTTTAATTAAAATGGATATCTCACATATTCTTTTGCGACTCCATTGTAGCTCTGTTACTGTAACTACCTGTGAAGGGTGTGTTCATCCGGAATAGGTTACTTCTGGCGTCAGAACACCTTTGGGTATCCAGAATTGTTGGGTGTAGCGTAAGACTGTATGGCACCACCAAATTTCGGCGATACTTGGGGCCTACAGACATTCAGAAAAAGCACTAGATGACACTTCAACCATCAGTATTGAATCGGTAAAAATTAATGTAGAAAATAAGCTTTCGAAAGTAGCCAACCACCAATTATCATGACGTCTAAAGACTGGTGGTTAGCGTAAGCTCTGTTGAACTTCCGCGCATTAAATTCTGTTCACCAGATTCTATTGCTATCGATGAATTGATGAATTCGTGGCACCTACAAAATATTGAGTAAATCCGTGGACGAAAACTGCACTGGATAACACAGAAGCGGCATGAAAACAATCCAGACACCAGTTCGAGATAATTACACAGCAGAGTTTGGGATGCTCCAAACTTTTGATATAATATCCCCGGAATGGACAAGCGAAGGTCATTTCTGTAACATTGAAATGTCTAATTTGATTGGTCACCAAATGCCGAAAAACTTGTAAAGAGATCAACTTGCATTTCAAAATGTAAGAGAAGTTGCAAGTGGTATGACCCATTTTCTTTTGCTTTCCGCATCAGGCTACATATTCTATAGATTTCCCAGGTTTTCATGTAGAACATTTCGGGTAATTCGGCTCCGCAGAAATATAATCTCGATGACGGCATCACTGACGGTAAAACTGAAATAATGTCTCCGATTTAATGTGATATTCGTATAACCGACAGAGTATTAATCTATCAACGCCATCTTAACGGGACGGAGTTAGCCACCCGGCAATAAGTAAATTAACAAAAAGAAATGTTGAGAATATTAGTGTTGCGAAAATAAAATCTGTCTGAAAATAAACTTAGAGCGTGGGAGGGAGTATAGTATAACTCTGCTCAATAGGCTGAATTCATAAACAATGTATTACCATTTTGAACAAGCCCCGTATAAAGGAATGATTTGCGGCTAATTAATAGGGTACTACATGCTGGACTTTTAACATTTAATTTTGCGCTGATTTCTGCCATCATACCCAGTAATTTCAGTGTTATCTCTACTATCCTGACTTGATTACACACATTCGGACTTTAAATCCCACATCTTTTCATTATAGACCATGTTCCTTCAAATCTTCTTTCAAATCTTCTCAAAATTTCCTTGACATCAATTGGATTTCCCCATTACACTGAGCAATGCATTCTGCCAAAAACATTACGACCCATTTCTTTGGGAAGATTCGACTAACAAACAATCCAATGTTCAACAGCTTTACGATGCTGAGAGTTACGAGATGCCGGGCCCGCAACTCTCTGCACTACCCACTAGTCTGTTTTGAGTTTCGCACCCCGTCCAAGAATCTTGTCCTGAATATCCTAATTGAGACACCTTAAGCTTTTTTTTTTTTTTTTTTTACCCTAATAGTGCGTCAGTTCATGTTAAGTGTCCTAAATAGTACATGAAGCCACGTTATCGTGCTGATTCTCCAGTCAATATGTGCGGCGTGTGTGACATCTCGTATTTTTCACATGCAGTTCTGTGCAGGAGAAATTGCGATGCGGAGTTTATTGTCCAGGGATGATTACTTATAGGACATTCCAGATAGTTGTGACTGATTGATCGTTATCATTTGCTATTTCTGGCAGATTTTTGTTCCATCTTTGCCATGACTGGTTTCTGACCTTTCTTGAATCACCGATACCGAGAATCACACCCACCCATACATGATAGCGGCAAGAAGCTTACATGCATGCATGGGACACATCGCATCTGCACACGATTGCAAAGTTCGATCGTAATTTATTATTACATTACTATTATAATTTATATTATTAGCGTCAGGTTCATCCCTGATATCAACTGAGAGAAATTCTAAACTTAAATCCCTGAACAGCGGTTCTTTAATACACAATCTTCCGGTGAAACTTTCTTCTGTTTATTGCAAAGCTAATCCGATAGTAGAAACATCCGATAAGTCGGAATAATGCAAGAGCAGCCACCAACCAAAGAATAACAGTCATAAAAATGTTGGCCGTCTCGGCATCATATTCTCGCTTTGCTATTGTAGACGTCGTAGTTGTCGTTGAAGAGCCGACCGTGGCAGTCGATCTGTCATCCTTGTAATCAATATAATAATCAAGTCCACCGGTTCTCAACACAACAACCAATAATGCAAAGTTTGAGATCAACCAAAAAATCACCGTGTAAGTTCTACCCTTGGCGTAATTCTGTTCAGACTTCTTAGCTGGGTCAACTTCCTTGACCTTGGCTCTTTCTGGTTCCTGTATATTTTGCTGGGCGAGCGAATAAAGCTCATCAGGATCCTGCAAGGCCTCCGAAAGAACTAATTCCTTACTGTTTTCCTTTGTCACATTGGCCTGCTTCTTCTGTAGTTCCACTTTGAGCGCACCTTTGGTACCCCATGAGATATCATGGATATTGCAGAAAGCGAAAATGCTCAAAACATTAATGTAGGCTGGACTGAGTAGGAAGTACTGCAACGAGCAGGCAAGGAGGTGAAACATATCAAACAATAATAAGGACCCTATGATGTATAAAGCATATGTAGATGCTAAGGCCACAGTCAAATCACGAAATTTGGAATTTCTCAAGTAAGCTAGTACGGCCGATTCAGTGGTAGAGTCTGCAGCAATTTCTTGCTTAATAGAGTTGACAGACGAAATGGTCAAGGCGACCACACAGAACATCATGTAGGCAGCAACCAATGCAAAGAGGAAGAATGCCATCTGATACAGTCGCTTGGCATCATTGGGCTTATTGCCAAAAGAAATGATGAAGGTCAATGCGCAGGCAATAATATAAAGCCAAAGGAAAACGACGGCCAAGATGTTACCAACATGATACCCTATGGAGGTCGAGATGACACCAAGAGTAAGAATACGGAAGACCAAGAAGTAGATCGCTATGGAAAGCCAGGACATGATGATGTTGACTGTCTGGTAAATGATTTCGACAGTCAACATAATTTTCCGACCAAAGGAGTGAGATGATTTGAAAATACGGTAGAAGTGTATAATTGAGTAAAGAGCAGCGAAAAAAGAACCATTAAGCCATCTTCTCCGTTGGTTCATGAATTCATTTATGGCAGATGGAACATCAGTGACGGCAAATGAGTCGTGGACATATCTCAAAAGATAAGAATGGCCCGGCTTAGAGACAAGCTGATAGCACAAAATACGGTCCTCTGCAAGATACATATTGGATTCCAAGATTCCTGCTGGCTTGTCTGTGTTGCTTTTCATGTCTTCACCATGGAAATATGCTTCTAAAGGGTCCCCAAGAAGTGCATCGAAACGATAGGCACTGAATGCCCCAGGCAACACAGTCACAAAACCAAAGGCAGACTCCATAGTTTTGTCAAGAATATTTGACATTTTATATTCAAAATTCTGGGCCGCAATAAGAGGATTGAACAGGCAGGCTTTAAAGTCAGACAGCTTGCAATAAAACCATTTCCAAGTTCTTCCAAAAAAGGAGACGTCATCGTTGACACTGGCATGGTTTCCGAGCATTGCCCGGATTTCTCCACACGCACCACCAACTTGCGGATCTTTGAATGCCTCCCAGAGTTTGTAAATGGAGCTAGGGCCTGGTTCGGTACCAACATCTAGAAGACAGACAACTTTAGGGCGTAAATTAGGGCAGAGAAAATTAAAGGCCCATCGGTGGGAATTGATTTTCTGTTTGTTCTGCTCCTTGAGAAGGAACATTAGTTGCACAGGAATGGTCTGCTCGGTCACCAATGGCACAGTGATACCCTTGTGAGCCTTTTCTTTGTGTTTGTCGAACTTGCCGATACCGAAGGTTGTGGTATATTCGAAAAGATGGGCCTTCACATCCTTGTCATTGACTTTCTCCTGGATGATACCCTCTTGGAAGCAACCAAGAAGGGTGAGGAGATTCTTAGACCGCTCATTAATCTTGGAGCGGCCATCACTGATAATGACGACGACAATCTTCTTCCATGCATCTTTTCCAAAAGGATGCACGTCGTGTTGATTATCGGGCAGGTTGTACATATACTTGATATTTTTGAAAACACCTTTCAAGGTTCTGGCCAATAGAATTTCATCCTCGTTGTACATGGTGCATACAATCATCAATTCTGTTTGTCGAGGGAGTGGGTACCATTTTTGACGTAGTGGGTAGTTCTCAATGTAATCTCGGGCGACAGGATCGTTGCAGTCCTTGACATCCACAGTGATGGCATGGTAACGAAGGTACTTGAACTCGGACAACTGCTTTGCACCATCAAACGGAATCTTGTCGAACAGCTGCTTTGGAACCGGGTAGTCGAAACTGTAGTACTTTCCATCCAAGAGCTTGACACGGTTGTCTCCCTTCGCAGCAACGTTACTTTGCTGGATCTGTTCCTTGCCTACATCGTACATTCCCTTGGAAAAATCCACGGTGCTGAGGATCTCGGGCTCATCGCTTTCCCTTTCGAACCGCTGGAAGATGGGATTGCTGGACCGCATTTCGGGCCGCTGCTGGAGTGGGACGTTGGAAGCGGTTGGCGAGAGTGAGTATGTCTTGTTGGGAGAATCATCGTCTACCGAGTACGATGAACGGAAGGACGTCTGCGAGTACATCTGCTTGGAGGACTCGGCGTAGCCATTGAAGATGCTTTCGTCGTACTCTGGGTCGAAAGGATTGCGGTCCTGATGGAACGACGGCTGCGGTGCAGGACGGGTGTAGGAGGAAGCTGCCGGCGGCTGGAGAAAGTTAGATGCCGGGTAGTTGGATCGTAGCACCGGCTGAGAGCCGTAGTGCAAAGAGGGCTGCGCTGCTGAGCGAGAGGGAGAATGTGAAGGTGATGCTGAAGGTGAAGCAGATGCACTGCGGGGAGGTGGAGGGAGTGGGGGCTGCGGGGCTGCGGCCTGGCGGTAGCTCGCAGTACCCTGCAGTGGAGCAGGCATCTGGCTGCGAGCCCTATCGGAGTTGATGGGGCTGAAGGTCAAGCTGTTGAGCTCCAGATCAGGCTGATAGTCCTGATCGTCCTGGAACTCGAAGGGGCTTGGAGGCGGTTTTCTTGGAGGCATTGATCGGGACAGCTGATTTTTGGCAGACTAGTTGAGCGGAGTGCCAAAGAGCGATCGATATATAAGCAGCAGCGAGAGTCTAACAAGAGGACAAAAAGAGGTGACACAAGAAGTAGATCGGGATCCAGATTTTAGAACCAGATCGATCATGCGGTGTCGCATCTCGATTTGGAGAATTTTCAGCCACGTATCACGGAGTGGCTGAGGTGAGAGAGGCAGCGGGAGCAGAGCGAGCAAGAGGGCAGCGAAGGCCAACGAGGGGCGAGCAGTGCGATGCGATGGCTATCGATGGGCGGATGGGCAAAAAAAAAAAATGGGTGAAGTAAGGTATCACAAACATCGGCAGGCAACTGTAACTGAATTTTCAGACATGTTTGGAGAGATAACTTCAGGTTCAGCAAAGGTCGGCGAGAGCCTGCGGGAATGCAGGTCAGCGAGCGGTGGCTGTTCTTTCGTTTACCCGCCAGGGCACACAATTTTGTGGGCCCGAGCAAAACCTGTTTGGGTAAAAAAAAAACACCAGAAGTGCAGAAGTGCAGAAGTGCAGGAATGAGTGTAGCAGGGCTGAAGGAGTAAACGGCCGAAACTCGGAGCGGAAGAAAATATTAGGTCGCGCAAAAGTGGGCTGTGTGGCTGAACAGGGCACAGACACAGAAGCAGTGTTAGGCACCGACACGGGGCTGAGACTCTGTTGATTGTGCGACTATGGTCATGGACAAAGATAAGAGAGACATAGGCCGAACGGAAGGGAATTCAGATTTCCAAATAAGCAGAGAAGAAAAAGGTGAAGAAGAACAAAGGAGAGAAGGGAATAGAAGGGAAGAAGAAGAAGAGGAAGAAACGGAAGAAACGGAAGAAGGTGGAGTGGGAAGGTCACAAGATGAAGTAGAAGCGTCACAGGGGGGAGCAGAGGGCTCAATTGATGAACAAGACAATGGTGCAGGAGGTGCAGAACAAGATGCATTACAAGAGAGCGCGAGCGAAGCGGGTGATGAAGGTGAAGATAAGGTAGAGGAAGAGGGGACAGAAGAATGCGAGATACAAGATAAGGAGGATAAGCTGGAGCAGGATAAGCTGGAGCAGGATAAGCTGGAGGATGAAGGTCAGAATCAGCACAAGTGTATGGTACAGTTTTTGGCCACTGTTCAAGGTGAGGCCCACCAGTCAGCTCATACACATAGTAAAGCGCAGAACGGCATCTTTCCGGGTGATGAGGATCACACTACAGAATATACAGATATAAGACACAATGACAAGCAGCCATCATCTCCACAGAAACAAGCAGAACAAACCACACTTGAATCACTGCGAGAAGATACGCCTTTGCTGCAACATTCCTGCTGTGAACCTGAGTTACGACATCTTCACCGCCGATCAAATGCCTCACTACATCGTTGCAAAGCAACCAACCGCTCAAACTTATCCGGAAATACTTCTTGCTACTCAAGCACATCTCCAAATGTACTCTCGTACTCAAAAGCTTCTTCTAATACGCTTTGCTACCCTACTGCTTCTCCAGACACACTTCCGTCACCATCACCGTCACCGTCATCGTCACCGTCATCATCTTCTTCTCCATCTCCGTCTTCTTCTACATTTCTCCCTGCAGACTTAGAGGATATACCAGAGGTTGTCAGAGATGCACTAGAACTTGAAGACCAAGAGCCGCCCCCAGGACCGGATCCGCCTCTACTTACTTTCAGGTACTTTCTTCTCAGTATCATGTTCATAATCCCAGGTGCTTTCATTGATACCATGAACTCGTACCGTACTACGAGCGCTCCATACAATATTTTAATTGTCCAATTGCTTGCTTACCCTCTTGGCCGCTATCTATCCAGAGTCCTTCCGTCCAAGAACATTAATCTCGGACTATTCCACTTCAACTTGAACCCGGGACCTTTTTCCATTAAGGAGTCAGTTTTGGTGACTCTTACTGCTGCCTCAGGTGCCACTGGTAACCAAGGAACTGTAGGAATCTCTTTGGCCAAGGTTTTCTATGATATCGATATATCTCCTACTGTCGCATTGCTCTTCATGTACGGGATAGTATGGACTGGCTACTCGTTTGGTGCAATTGCCCGTAATTTTGTGCTTTACGATCCCAAGTTCATCTGGCCTAAGGCTGTAATGCAAACATCGTTGTTCAAGATCCAGGAAAAGCACTCCTTTGGAAAACGCCTGTCACCCATGCATATTTTTGTCACAGGAATGATCATCATGTTCTTCTGGCAGTTTCTTCCCGAATACATTTTCCCTATGCTGTCTTCTGTAGCGTTTCTCTGCTGGTTTTCTCCATACAACAAGGTGCTTAACTTTTTAGGTTCCGGATTGGGTGGAGTCGGCATGCTTAACATTTCCCTTGACTGGAGCAACATCACTTCTGACGTTATGCTCAGCCCATATTGGACAATCGTGCTACAGTTTGTCGGTTTTACTCTGACATGCTGGATATTTCTTCCCTTTTGCCGCTGGTTCAAAAATGGCCAATATTCTATAGGCTTGATGGACAACCACTTGTTAACCCGAAATGGCACACACTATCCGATTGGCGATTTAATCACACCTGATTTGCGGTTCAACGAAACTGCTTATGATCTCAACGGTCCTATATACTTCTCTCCACAACGACTTTTCAATATTTTCTTTGATTATGCAGCATATACCAGCGCGATAACATGGTTGCTTACCTTTGGAATGAATGATGTCAAGAAGGCGTACAGAAAGCTTAAAGAAATGAGAGGTGATCTGAAGCAAGAGGAAGAAACCAGGACTCTTCTCCACCATCCGAACCTGAATTGCATTTGTAGACATTATACGGACCGAATTAACAAGAGATATTGCAGATACAAAGATATTCCCAACTCTTGGTTTTTCTCTCTTTTTCTCGTCAGTTTCGTCACTCTGTCGTACATCACCTACATGGGCTATATATTCATGCCATGGAGAACATACATCGTTGCATTATTGGTAGGGGCTTTGATAGTTACCCCAATGGCTTACCTTTATGCAATATCAAATTTTCAGTTGGCCATTGGCACCTTCAACGAACTTCTCTATGGTCTAATGATGCAGACAGATTTCTTTCTTCCTTCAAATGGTGCCAAACACCCAGTTGGTGGCTCCATATATGGCGCAGTTGCAGGAAACTGCTGGTATCGTGCTCAATTCATTCTTCAGGATCAGAAAATCGGCCTTTACAATCAAATACCTCCAAGACATGTTTTCTTTTCACAGATATTTGGCGATTTGGTTGGCGTCCCTTTCAACTATCTCGCTCTTCGACGTGTTTTGGCAACAAAAATGCTTTACCTCAAGGGACAGAAGGAGGATCCTTTGCATCAATGGACAGGACAATTGTTGGTAAACTACTCGGCAAACTCTGCCCAGTATGTTCTTGTAGGACCACATGCACTCTTCAAGATGTATCAATCTCTTCCATATGGTTTTCTTGCTGGAATACTTTTTCCGGTAGCATTATACTTGCTATCCAAGAAGATGAAATGCTTCAGACATTTTAATACTACAATTGTATTTTCTAGCATGTCAAAGTTCTACGGAAATATCAGCACTGGATATTTTACTCAGATGCTAGTGGGTACCTACACAATGTTCTATTTAAAAAACTACAGAAAGAAGGTATTCAAAAGATTTAATTATGTGTTGGCTGCTGCATTTGACTCCGGCTTCAACTTAAGTAATCTTTGCATCTTTGTCTTTTTCAGCAGTGGACTGTTCACTGGTGGAAAGGGAATTGGCTTTCCTCACTGGTGGGGAAATGATGCGAAAAGCATAGAGAAATGCTACGCAATATAAATTGAAGACATTGAAGCAAATTCTTTCTTCGTAATAGTGTCGTGTTGAAAAAAATCAATGTGACGTTCCCGATTACTTTTATATTTTAAAAATATAAAACGATAAAATTCTTTCCTTTGACAGAAAAGCAATCTTTAATTCCGGGAATTGAAGGTAGAATATTATTGACTACGTCGCAACACACGAAATTTTACATACCCTTCACAATATGGCCTATACAGGTAAAGGTGGATCCACTATCCATTTACTCAGAAGCACAGCAAACCTAGCCAGAGGTTTCATCATCACATTTACTTGATCAATACAGAGCAAGCTGATAGAAACAAAATAATCTCCTCAATTACTCGCATCTTGTCTTTAATTTTCCTCTTTATCCTCTTTAACCTCCTCAGTCTCGTTATCCTCTTTATCCTTGTTATTTTCCTCATATTCTTCATTGTATTCATCATCGTCATCAGTTTCTTCATAATACCGCTCGTTACCGCCCTCCTCATCCTCCTCATCCTCCTCATCCTCTTCGCTTGACCCCTCTTCAACAAACTTCTTGTAAATCTCTTCCCTATGGTGTTTCATCTCTTCCATCTCTTCGTCACTTGGAGGCAAACCTTCATCCTCAATATCTAGTCGTTTAGCCTGTTCGAATGACCGTAATCTTCTAGCTAAAGCTTCTCGTCCATCTATCAAAAGACCTCTAGGTAATTTTCCATTATTGATGGCCTTCAAGGCGGCAACCCTTTCAGATTCTTCTCTCAAAACGTTGAGAAATCTGGAGACACGGCCAACAGATAACACCTTCTGTCTTAAAGTATCTGGGATTGTCGGAAACTCTCTTGGCTTGTCACTGAAAGATTTAACAAGCTGCTCTTCGTCAACAGATAACTTTTCATTCAATTCATCGACAGTGCAAACATTCAAAACAGATAGCAAGATATCAACTATTTTCTCAGCCACAAAAGGTAAAGACCATGAAAAGGCATTGTGAAAGCCAGAAGCGTAGAAAGGTCCTTTAGGCGCAGTAAAAGGTTCAATCTGCAACTTTTTACCGTCATATTTAATCACTGCTGCTTGGTTGTTGTAACTATCACAGTAGTTGGAAGCAGAAAACACAGTGATTAGTGAGGTGAAGCCAGTCGAAGGGTTGGGTTCATAGAACTGGTATCCATCTTGCTTGACCTCGTGGCCTCTAACTATGCAGAGGAGTCTGTTCCTATCGAGAAATCTGCAGCAAGCTCTGTGTGAGTAGTAGTATGAGGTGCGCCGCTGAACATTGGGCTTGAATAGACGTTCATACTCATCTTCCTGCTTACTGAACTTCTTGGAGGGATCGCTCCATAAAAGATCACACATAGCACCTTGGCTGGGAGGATCCAGCCTAAACCGGTCGATTTCCTCGATGTGGCTAAGGTCCATCATATGAGGTGATATTCCTGCATGTACACAGAATATCTGGTCGTTTAGAATGGCACAAAGGGGAAGATACTTGAATGATTCAAGTGCGCACTTGTAAACGTCTAGCGAGTACTTGTACTCACATTCTTCCATGAAGGTGAAGTACTCGGTGATACGCTTTCCCTCGTGGTTTCCTCGAAGAAGGTGAAACCGTTCAGGGAAGTTAAGCTTCATACAGTAGAGTGTAAGAAGCACTTCTATGGAGAGGTAACCTCGATCAACGTAGTCACCCATGAAAATGTACTGAGTCTGATCTGGAAGACCGCATATCGAAAAAATGCTGCAAAGATCATTGTACTGACCGTGTATATCACCTGCAATAACCGCTGGACACTTCACTTGCAACATGTTGGGTTCATCCTTCAAAATTTCAGAAACACTTGTAATGATTCTAATGATCTGAGATTCTGTCAGCCGTCCCTGGTGCCGGAAGTGGCTGAGTACGTACTTGTAGTCAGGAACGCCATCTGCATTAAAAATCTCGTTGTCAGAAGGGATATGTGCGTTAGGCATTTCGACATCTGAGATGACTCTATCGGTAGTTTTGTAGCGACGTCCTTTGTACGTGAACTCGACAGGAGCACCAAATGCAGCCTTCTGTACCCTGTCCCTCAGCTGGCTTATGGTTTTGCTTAAATGTGCACTCATCATTATGAATCAAAAGGAGAGCAGAGATGGGTGAACACTGATAGAAAGAAAGATGGAAAGCGGAAAACAGAGAATCTAAATACTACCGAAACCCCGACGACGGCTTGGCAGAAATATCACGAGGCAAACGATGCACGTATTTATATATATATATATGCGTAGGCAAAAGCGGATAACGACAGAAATGAAACAGAATTGGACAGTAGTAGATCAGTACAGTACAATGAGATGCCGACAGTGAGAAACAGCACCCTGCGTTTACGGAGAAAAGAGCAATACGGCTTCGTTGATAAAAAAGATGCACGCATGATGCAGCAATACGGCTGAAAACATACACTTGCAGCAAAAGCCCGCGCCTGCGTCGGTGTTTAATGACTGGGGTAACTTCTGGGGTCAATCAGTATAAGCGACTGAAGATGAGACGAAAAAGAATTGGAGGCCACCAGCATTTGAAAGAAGAATAGAATTTTACGGACAGTGGCATACGTGTCACCCGGATATTAATGTTGGCGTTGTGGTTGTGTTTGTATAGTGAGCAAGAAACGGACAGAGTAAGCAGCTCCAGATGTCACAGCCTATGGACATATCGGCAGGGTCAGTAGGAATGTGATGATAGCAGAAGTATAAAGTGCTAATTTTTTATGACGGTTAACATAATACTTTCTAAATAAATTTTATTTTTTATGCTTCAGTTATTCAGAGGTATTTCAGCATAGTTGGCCATTCTACTTAATTTCCGAGGAGCAATAACAACGTTCGGGGCATATTTTAATCAATAATTGGATCACGGGGTGGGAATATAAATCTAGCATTATTGCCGGTTTTCTCTTATGGATTTATTGAGAGACTATCCAGGGCCGTGGAATTATATTGCTGATGCAATATTTGTGAGTGGTGTCACTATCCTGAAAATAGACGCAGGTCAGGTCAACTTTTAATTTAATCATGTGCGCTCAATGAATAGCTTATTTAGTCGCCGATATCCAGTTCGACAATTATTGTGCATAAATAAGGACCTTAATGAATAAGATTGAGGTCATAAATTACTAAGAAGGTAGGATCTATAACATTTCAGGTTTCCTTTATCTAGATAACTGGCCACCAATTTATTATTAATCTCCTAAACGATATCCACCAAGCTACAATGAACAGATCATATTTCTGTAATAGAACTATTGGTACCAATATATTTCAAATAGAAATTATCTCACAGTTTTGATGTGGAATTTTCAATAAACCAGGTCATATCTTTGAGATCCGAAAATTCAGAAGAAACCTTCCAACTACACTTTTTAGGATCATATCCTTGTCCCTGTCTCCATCTCCAGTTTTCACTCTTTTCGTTGTCCAAGGTACCCTCTATTCTTTGGACGACATATTTACCGATGTTAGGTAAAAATTTAAAAGCATGCCCTGAATCTCCTGTAGCAACATAAAGGTTATTGCAACCAGGAACGCTGTCGATAATAAAATGACCATCTTGTGTGTTGCCAATCCAGCAAGTCTCGGAATTCACCAGCTTATGATAAGCCAAATCAGGAACATACCTTCCTAGCAATTTCTTAGCAACTCTAACACCCCAGTCTGGAATTGTATTTGTTGGGTTCTGATTGTGGAAGCTTGGTAGGGAGACGGATTCCTTCCCGCCGTGTGGATCAACCGTGAAATTACTAACACCGGTTCCTGGTAAAGCAATCTTTAATAATCTTGTAGCGGGATCTGGAGGGAAAAAATAACCCATTTCTGAATCGAACATGATTGGACTGCCCTTGAATTGTTCGTACTCTTCGGGAGTGAGTTTGATAAACGTGACAAATAATCCTGTTGCA
Organism: Allodekkera sacchari; assembly: GCA_030565225.1. Lineage (NCBI taxonomy): Eukaryota > Fungi > Ascomycota > Pichiomycetes > Pichiales > Pichiaceae > Allodekkera > Allodekkera sacchari. The sequence goes on from JAJMBG010000028.1 coordinate 44,632, forward strand.
GTCTGCTGACCCCGAAGATCGATAAGTCTTCCTGTATTGGCACCCAATGCAACCACTATAGAGCATGCGGTCAATTTGCTTTCAGCTTCCGTTTCAACATACGCAATTGAATCTTTAAGAATAATTCTCTTAGCACTGCCACCTCTTCCGAAGATGAACTTTACGCCTCTTTTCTTTGCTTCAAGGTAGACTTTTACCAAAGCATTTGCAGAATGAGCCAATCCAGAGTCCGGGTTAAATTTCAAGGTATCAGTGGATGGTATACTATTGTATCTAAGCATAGGGAACTGCTCTGCCAATTCTTCACCACCTCGATAAAACTTAATTCTTCTACCTTGTCCCAGACTCTTCAGATTCTGAATTCCAAGTTTTTCAAAGTTCTTTCTTCCCTCATGAAATCTTGGAGTAGCAACTATTCTGCCACATTCGATATAAACCTCACTGTAGAGAGGATCCTCTCTCCACTGCTTCATTGCCTCCACCGCCAGTTTGGCATAGAACATGTCAGAATATTCTGCCCGAACTATCTTATTATAGTCGCATGCAGCTGACCAGGGAGAAGGAGGCTCATATGCGTCAATACAAGTGACATCATAACCTTTGCGAACTAACTCCAGAGCTGTTGAGAGTCCAAAGACACCACAACCGACAACTAACGCTGATTTAGACATTTTGTCGGTAGCAAGAGCTATTAAATTATCCTACGGGCAAACAGGTACAAGCAGTGAATATATATATCACGACTTAAGCACTAAAATCATCAAATCATCAAATGTTTGGAAATTTAAAATTCCGTGTCCAAGGAGAGAAATATCCGTCTAGGAACAAATCGCCATATGAAAAACGGAAGTCCTATCCGCCATGCATGAAATCTGTTATCGAGGAATTCCCAGACTCGGAAAGACTTTTTTTTTTTATCTTTTTCTTTGCTTCCAATGCGGAATGATCTCAGAATTTTTCATCATTCTTCGGTCCAAGGAACAGGGACCTACTGAACATAGGGCTAATCAATCATCAGGGGTAAATTGATCTAATAAAGAATACCAATTTGAATATAGTGAGATAGTATAATTATAAATAGACGATTTATGGGGAATAAAATACATACTAAGACTACACATGGATGCAACTGTTGCAAGAGAAGGAAGAAGAAATGTGATCAGACGAAGCCAATATGCAGAAACTGCCTTAGACTTAATTTAAGATGCTCTTATGAAAAAATACTTATTTGGAAAGATGGACATCAGAAGGTCTGCAACCCTGGCCATATTTTTCGAGCAGGCAATCACTACTTTCTGAATTATTCAATGCAGGAGATGTCGGCTTTCTACCATATGTTCCTGTCAGACTTATATGACCTTGATGAGGAACAAATAACAAAAATGAATCGATATAGGGATTCCAATCAAATGTCTGGAAGAGTATTAACAATTCCAAACAAAAACTCTGCTACCGGATCAATGGTTCCTGCAGACAGAGGAGAAGAGCCCGAAATACTGCTATTTCTGCCGGATTTGATAGACGAAAAATATCTATTTGACCACTATAAAAATTTCATAGGTAGATCAAAAGCATTTGCTGATTATGAGGGAATGCACAACGAGTTTAAAAGCATTGTTATCCCGGGATGCAAGAAATTTCCGGCTTTATTCGAGGCCGTTCTAGCCATCTCTGCACTTGACTTGACCAAAAAATGTCTTCAGATGGATTTTGAGGGGAAAGAAAAATATATCAGAATTCTTTACTCTAAATTTGTCAAATTTGAGAATAATGCGATAAATCATCTTTATGATATTCTTGATGACTTCAACATATCCAATATTGACCGCTTAGAGGAGCTTGTCATTACGATTATTGCCCTTTGTTCGGTGGAAATAACAAACAGGGGATGCAGAGGATGGATAAGACATCTGAAGGAGGCTTCAATGATATTTTCTGTTTTGCCAAAAGAACAAATATTGGAGCAACAGACGTTGCAATTTGCCTACCGATATTTTTCCTTAAGGTACATACTTCTTCTTACCACTCTAAAAAAAAGCAGACTAAAGGATTTCATGAAGGAATCACCATGGCCAATAATAGACACTTTTTTTGAATCAAATGAAGTAGATCCAATGTTTGGGTGCTCTCCAGAGCTCATTTACATTATCTATGAACTCACAATACTAAACGGGGAGGCGGAGTGCTGCCGTTCAGACTTTGACACATTAAAAGTGAACTACTCCTTAATATGGGATAAATTGACGAACATGGTACAATATCAAAATGCTAAATCAAAGGAGCTGAAGCTTTGCTCAGAAGCATACCTTTTAAGTGCAAAATTATATTTTTCTTCTCTCCTTAGGAGTGCCAAATTTGATATTTACAAAAAGAAAAGACTTTCAAGGGTATGTCGAACGGTATTACCAAAATTACAAATGTGCCTTCGGTACTTGAGTCTGGTAAAGCATCAATTGTTTTTTCCCAACTGGTGCTTACTGGTGCTAGCTAATAACGGAGTATTCGGTAACGAAGGAGAAACTAATCGGATGGAGATCATGAAAATCCTTACAATAAAAACCAGTGATATGAGCAGTATGATACGAATAAAGAAAGCTATCGAAAGTATCTGGAAGATGTCTGATTTAATTACAGAAGATAATCAGGGTAAAGAGATTGACTGGAGGGACATTTTAGAAAACTGCTGCTATGCACTAGCTCTTACGTGATTGCTTGGAGCCCACAACATTAAGATGGCCCATATTTTTTGCATGCTCCTATCCAAATATTTTTAGATATCAATTGAAAACATATGATATCTTTTTAATCATAAGGTGTGCAAAAATTAAGCAATAAACTTATTTTCAAATTTGCTCTTAAAAGATAGTCTATGATAGTTCCTTTCCGATTGTCGTCCACAACCTTAAAAAATTCTTCAGCAGTCAATTTAAAGTCAAAAGTCGTTAAAATTTCTTCTCGTCACTGAATTCTTGAAGAAGCTATAGTGGGAAGGCACCGCTTTGAAAAGCCTAGTTAGCACGATATGGTTGAGTTCACAATAATATTCCGGTCATAATTTCTCAAATAATGGTATTATTGAATGACCATCTTTTCCGAGGATAATTAACACAAACAGAGAGAAAACTTCTACGATTCTATAATAGCGGGCAATCGTCTGCGGAGGCAGCGATTTGAATTCTATTTCGTTTGCCTCAGGCTTGATTCGAAACATAGAGATTTGTTGTAGATGGGTGACATCGGAGTTTAATATGCTAGTATTTTTTGTGTATCCATCTTCCCCCACTAAGGTCATTCCAGACGTTCCTTTTGGGGAGAAAGACCCATTAATTTAAGAATAGGTAAAAAACTGTGGCCACCTCATAACATATTCTTAACTATCGGGTGACTGTGCTTTGTAAATCTCATCTAAATAATTGATTACTGGCCATACCCACCATTAATCCAAGGGCCACTTCTGTCTATTCCAGATCGCTTTCCTACTTCAATTCAGGGTGAATATTTTCTACTATGTCAATATATCTGACTTCAGACTTCAATGCCTCATCTATTAGTGGCACCGAATTTTTATCAACAAAGTTCAAAAATTCTATTCTTTCATCTCGCTTCTTTTTTACTGCTATGCCTCGACCTAGCTCCAAGTGCTAAGGCTACCAATTGCAGAAGCAGACTAATTCATTTTGCAATCCTATGGAAGGTATTTCATCACTACTTCCGCAGTGAGTAAATGTTTGCATAATTAAATGTTTGCACATTATTTTCATGATTATCTTATCGCCTACTATGGAGATATTCTGAAAATTTAGGATTTTCTGTAATTTTACGAACCACAGATACGCAGGGAATTCGATAATCAGCATAGCTAGCGATAAGTGATAACTAGCGCGCATCAAATTTCCCTTACTATGAATTTTTTCAGTCTTGTCTAGGTGCATATTCCCGCCTATCTCCTATGTTTACTATCTTACTGCCTGGAAAAAATTGTGGAGTGAAAATTGCCGAATGTTTCTGGCAAAATGGGATGATATTTTAAGATGGAACGGCTAGAAAGGTTGAAATACGAAATCCTTGCCCAGTACTCTTTGGAATTATTGGACGAAAGTCAAGGCTGTGAAATCCGTTGCTTTTGAATAAAGTTATCTGAAAGAAATGTTTAAACCTATATCAGGTCCGAGCTTTATAGAGATTCGAGGGTTAAAAATACCGAACAAAAAAAAAAAAGAAAAAAAACGATGCCATAAGATGCTAAATTATAGTTAAATCTCATTCAAGGGCTTTGAAGAATTGCCAAGGAAATGTCATTGCTGTACTTCTAGCCGATATGGCCATAAACCATTTCAAAAAGATAATATTCTGCTAATGATAATTATACCATATATATCACCACCTTCTTTACCATGCGTATCTGAAAACGCTTTGCTTCTGCTGATCGGTTAAATCCAAAGAATCCTGCTCTGGATCATAGTCGCTTGTTGGCTTGCCGTACTTCTTATCTCTCCGTTTGTTCTCCAGATTGCAACCAAAGCCATAACAAATCATAGCACAAATGCCGATAGAAATAAAAGAAAGTATGGCATTATATCCTGTGGGGTAATTCGGTGCCTCCACTGTTCTAAAAAACTGAGGGGCACAAATATTGGCAAGACAGTAGGTGAAAAAAATCAAGCCATTAACGACGGTTTTCTTGGTATAGCCGGCGGTATTAGCCATGGCCAAAGTTAACATACCATTATAAGGACCCCAGTAGAAATAGAAGAAATAGTAGACACACAACATTCCTTTTTTTCCAACTGCATCTCTGTCTAGTTCTTTCATCATGGTGCAACAAGCTAAGGGAACACAGGCACATAGGCATATGTAGAGGGTTTTAAATCGACGCGGTGTTAGATAATTGCCGCAAGCAATTAGAAAACTGCTGAACGTCATGATAACGCCAGTTGGCATACCAAGTAGAGTAGTGTGAATGGCGCTATATCCCATTCCATGAACAATCTGAGCAGCAAAAGTGACTAGACCACCATTTGGGATATTAAAGCAATAGGTAAATAGTACGAGCAACCACGTCTTATAATCCTTTAGAGCCTCCACAATCTGATACTTCTTTATATTGACATTTTTGATGCCAGTTCGGTTGTCCTTTGTTCTATCCAAAGCAATATACTTCTCTTTATCTGATAACCATCTGCAGTTCATAGGGCTATCAGGAACAAGATATATCATTGAGACACTAAAAAGGATTGTAATAGATGAAAAAACGATAAATAACAACTTCCAACTTGCAATCTTGGAACCAGAGTGTCCAACCGCATAAGATAGAATGCCGGCAACCAATGAACTGAAACCTGAGAACCAGATAGCTGTTCTAAGACCTTGCTCCGATTTTTTGTAGAACATGCTAGTGATTACCGTAGAACAAGGCATATGGAATGCTTCTCCAAGCCCTAGTAGGAATCTTAGAGCTGCCAACGAACCAAAATTGTGACCGGCAGCCATTAACATTAATACGAAAGAGAAGAAAAAGAAAGACACATTCATAGCCTTGCCGACGGGAACCTTTTGGATAATGAAACTGGCAGGTAGTTCCATACCCATATAGGCAAAGTAAAAGATGGAGCCTAACCAAGAATACTGCTGACCATGCAAATGGCAGTCTTTAGTCATACCGTAAACGGCAGCATTGGAAATTGCAATTTTATCGCAAGCACAAAGAGTGTTGGCAATAATCATGATCGGCATTAAATAGCAATCAATTTTGAAAAGGACTCTTTTAGCATCTTCAGACGAGTAATCGGAATATTGCTTATGCTCTAGCAACCATTTGGCACCTAAATCAATATCGGAAGCCTCTATCTCCCCAGACTTTTCCACATCAATAATTGAAACTGTAGCAGGGTTCTTCGCATTAGAAGAGGCAGAGGTTGACATCATTAATGGCTTGACTAGACCTCAAACTCTTCACCCAACCCCCTGGATAATTCGGCGTATTTAAGTACTTCTACTCTATGACTTTACCATGCATATCAGTTAACAGGACTTTTCCTTATTTGGAGTCTCGAAACCCTGCTCGAACCCCGCGCATGCAGTTACCCATTACTGTAGATTTACCAAAGCACCACAATCTCTCAGCGCTTATCGAATTGTACATTCGCATATGATTTCTCTAAAGATGGAAATATGCCGTGATACCAGATTAATTAAATATTGAACCATGGCCGATGATTCCTTAGATATCTCAATTTGATTATCTATCTCAAAAAAGATTGCTATATGCGGAATCAAGAAAGTTTCGCATTTTTGAATTTCCAAGCAAGGAGGTCTGTGCGGCGGATACTCTTTCCTTCCAAATAATTAGGAACACTTTTGCGGGGCATAAACTTCTAGTAAATCATTAAGTAGGATGCTCGACAAACCAAAAATAGTGTATCTGCCACTTAGAAACTTGAACTAGATAGCTGCTCTATTTGCTTAGACTGTCCAAAAGCGTTTAGCGGAAACTGACCTTGCTGGAATACTCTAATTTTTTTGTCCGATCACATAGCTTTTGTCATACGGTTGAATAATTTAGTAAGTATCTAACATCTTTTTTTTTTTTTTTTAGTTTTGCCTGAGTTTAGGGAGTATAATGTAAAAATGCTTTTTTACATGCTTACCTACGAACAAATTGGAATCTTGCAAACATATGATTCTGAGATTTCTACTCTTTAAGGATTGGTTTCCTGAGAAATAATCACAAACCACTGATTACTTTGAATATTTGCGAGGTTATATAATGTTATCTCTGTGATGAGTGCTCTTCTGGTACGCTCCATTTCCTCCTCCCAAAAAAAAAAAGGATTTTGCACCGGAAAGATAATTCTCTGGTGCCATTTTCTTTTCCTGGGCATAGCACCAGAATATGACTGAAAACTACGAATCAGTGATATTTACATATCAATTAAAACTTTCAAATATTGTAGAATTTACCAACTTGTGAAATGAAAGCAAGAAGAGTATATTGTTTCAAATATCCATAATATTTTCTGATTACAGAATGACATCTTTTTTTGCGACTATAGGCAATAGCTTTGAAAATTACAGAAGATACTTTTTTTATCTATAGTTTCTAAATGAATAGTGACTATCGCCCAAGAACAGAGCATCAAGAAGAACTCCTTTGTGCAGAAATCATGCAGCTTACACTGCCATTAGCCCTGAATCCTAGGTCTGTAAGTTTCTTCCTCTCACCTACTCGCCGATCCTTTGGGTTTCCCCATCCACCACCTCCGGGAGTACAAATAATAAAATGATCGCCAGCTTCCATTTTCAGCATAGCCTTTGGTCCCAAATTAATTAGCCTGGACTGACTACCTGAAACCTTCAGCCAAAAGTTAGAACCTCGCTCCCCGGCCTCACCACCCTCCATGCCGTATGGTTGAGTCACCCTCCTTTCTGTTACAAACGAGAAGTATAAGGGAATCACACATTGGAAGTCTTTAAGTATACCATTACCACCATTCCATTGACCCTTACCACCGCTACCACGACGGATCATTAACCTTCTGATGATTACCGGATATTTCCTCTCCACTATTTCCACATCAGTTAACTTAGTGTTAGTCATATGTACGTGGACAGCCGATGCTCCATCAAAACCAGGTCCTGCTCCAGCTCCACCACCTATAGTTTCTCCATATTGGAAACTGAAACCGGTGTGCGTGTCACCGTCGCCATAAAAAGTCATACAATTCATGTCACCCTGAGAGGCAGCAATAACTTTAAATGGCTTTAATATAACATCAACTAAACGTTGAGAAACATGAGTGTTACCTGCACAAACAGCAGCATGATCTGAAGGATTTAGGATAGTGCCCTTCGGGATTATAACTCGTATTGGAGCTAAACATCCTTCATTCATAGGAATATCCTTTTGCACCATCAATCTCATGCAATATATAATAGCAGAATAAGTGACAGCTGGCGGAGCGTTAGTGTTGCCATAAATTTCGGCCGTAGTGCCAGTAAAATCAAATATGGCATCGCCAGTTTCTCCATCGATCTTTACTTTCAACCTAATTATGGATGAATTATCTAGGCCATCCTGGGAATAAAAAATACTTCGACCTAAGCGTTTAACAGCATCCTTCAAAAATTGACGAACACCAATTTCAGCATTATTTCTAATAGCCTTCATGTAGAAATGCACAACATCTCTACCGTACTCTTCAATCAACGCTTTGATGAGATTAACTCCCTTGTTGTTCGCAGCAATTTGAGCTTTTAAATCAGAGATATTATCTTCTAAACGGCGACTTGGAGTACACTCTGGATAGTTTCCAGGTTTGGTGAAAATTTCAACCACTCCTTTCTCATCAAAATTTCCATTTTTGACTAGTTTAAAAGACTTAATCAAGGCTCCCTCTTGCCATAGCTCGGTAGACCCAGGTGGAAACGAAGAGCCATGCAAACCCCCTATAGAGGAATGATGACCTCTTGAAGCCACAAAAAAAACGATAACGCCAGATTTGTCGAAAACAGGAGTAATAACAGTTATATCAGGCAAATGGGTTCCACCTGCCTCAGGATGATTAGACACGAGAACATCGCCATCTTTTAATCTTCCCTTTAGTAAATCACTTTGATACTTAACTGCATAACTCATGCTTCCAAGATGGACAGGGACATGAGGGGCATTAGCCACAAGTTTGGAATCAGGACCAAAAATAGCACAGCTGAAATCATATCTCTCTTTTATGTTCAATGAGATGGAAACTTTCTGTAAAGTTCTGCCCATTTGTTCAGCAATCGACATGAATCTATTACCAAAGACAGAAAGTTTGATTGGATCAACATAATTAGTATTTTGACTGAGGGGCTTTCTACAACCCTTATCCATATCAATCACGATATGGCTTGACAGAATTTTTGCATGAGAACCAGGGATCACAAGAATGGTCTGGCTTTTATCAATCAAGATGGCCGGGCCATTAATAAGCGATCCAGCTTTAATTGAGGAAATTTCATATATGGGGGTGTTCTTCACAGTTCCTACTTGGTCGAAAGTTGTGGGCCTGTAAAGCTTTGCAGATTCTGGGTGCACGACGGTAAAAGTCCCAGAAAGTTCTTCAATCAAATTACGGGCAATGTAAGAGCAGTCCTTAGGCCTGCTGATAGCTCTAATTCTCAAATCATCAACCAATACTGGCCGATTATCATCAAAAAGGAAGGTAAATTGTCTTTTATGCTCTGATTCAAAAGCTTTCAAAAAGTTAGAATCATCAGGCTGAAGAATCATTAAGGAGGTGTTAGTACCCTTGTACCTCATGTTTAAATAGGGCTCGAAAATGACGTGAGATACATCGGCATGGCAGCTTTTCAATCTTTTGATTGCCTCAATCTTTAGTACTTCAAATTCTGGCAACAGTTGCTCTTTCAGAACTTTTTCCGAGTACACGCTCGACGATGGGACTTGGACCTCCTGAACACAATCAGCAAGTGACATACCATATGCAGACAAAAGACTGGAATATTTGTGAATGATTATTCTAGATATTCCCAATATCTTGGCAATTTCACAGGCATGCTGGCCTCCAGCACCCCCGAAGCTGGATAAAATATGCTTACCGGTTTCGTATCCTTTGGCTTCCGTAAGTGCTCTAATAGGGCGACACATGGACTCATTAGCAACAGCCAAGAATCCAAGAGCAACCTGCTTAGCATTTATTGGATTCCCTGTGTCATTGGATATCCGTGTAGCAAAACTATTTAGAAGTGTTGCTGATGCCTTTAAATCCAAAGGTTCATTAGCATTAGGACCAAAAATTGATGGAAAATATTCTGGAACGATACGGCCCAAATAAAGGTTACAATCAGTAACAGTCAATGGACCACCCTTTTTGTAGCAAGCTGGACCTGGATCAGCTGAAGCACTCTCGGGACCAACCCTGAACAAACCATTTTCCCAAAAACATATACTACCACCACCAGCAGCAACAGTGTTGACGTCTAACTGAGGGGTTTGAATCTTAACACCAGCGGTAACAGTCTCAAACACATATTCAAACTTACCACCATATCTGGAGACATCTGTAGATGTGCCACCCATATCAAAACCAATGACGGGAGTGTTGCCGTCAAAACATGTATGAGAATAACCAACAACGCCACCCGCAGGACCACTTAAGACACCTTTAAGACCAGTAAATCCCAAATAAGAAACCAATCCGCCATCCGACTGCATAAAATCGCACTGAATCCCATCTAAGTTTCCACCTTCAAAGCCAGACTTAAAACCATCAATGTAGTCCCTTATCACGGGCGTAAGGTAGGCATCAGCAGATGCAGATGAGCACCTTGGAACAGCTTGGATCATATTTGCTCCAACTTCGCATGATAGTGAGACATAACGAAATCCAAGACTTTTTGCAATTTTACCCACTGCTTTTTCATGATCTGGATATAAGTAGGAATGAAGAAAGCAAACAGCTATGTTGGAGTATCCCTCTTTCTTTAAGTTAACCAGTTTTTCCGTTACCTCTTTTTCATCCAGCTTCTTCAAAATTCTAACATAATCGCCTGTTATTCTGCTGCGAATAACAGAGTCGGATTCCTTCGGGATAATGGCTTGCTTGGTATCTTCGTCAAACCCCTCCACAGTTACTCTCTCGTTGATTTCGACTACTTTGTCATAGAGTAATTCTGGCTTTTTAATTTCCAAATCAAACAATCTAGGCCTACTTTGATCCCCAATTTCCAATAGGTCAGCAAAGCCCTTTGTTACCAACAGTACATGGTGAGAGCCTTTTCTCTCCAATAGTGCATTGGTAGCCACCGTTGTGCCCATAGAGATACTTATGATGTCCTTCTTGGGTAAAGGAACCCCAACAGGGATCTCTTTGCCGTAGTATATACCCAAAATTCTTCTGGTACCTTCTATAGGAGCATCTTGGTAGTTTTGAGGATCGACAGATAGTAGCTTAGTGGTAACTTCACCCCTACCGGGTATGTCAGCCCAGACATCCGTGAAGGTTCCACCTCTGTCAATAGCAATTCGAACACCAGATTTACCAACCATGTTTTAAAGTACTTCTTTGCAGTCACAACGTTTTATTTTCTTCGAATTCCAGATAGCATTTTCCATTTATATATTATACCCGCAGCCTTATGGTTCGCAATTAGAGATTATCGCGGTTAAAACTTCCTGCAGCGATAATTTTAAACCACTGAGATAAGAAAAGATTTTGATATCGAACCGTAAGCAAGTAAGCAAAGAGACGAAAACGGAAGTCTTCTTGTAGAATTAATAACTAAGGCGTATTTGGAAGCTTTGAGCACAAATGCCTAATGCCTCGTTTGATTTGCTCAATTATAAGGGGAACCCAATCTCTGCTGATACTATTCTTAGTGAACACTACTATACTATGCACCGCGGATAAGACTTCCGCTAACATACTTTGCGGCCCAGGACATGTTGTCACCGCTTACGACAAATCTGATAGCGAGATAAAGGAATCGGCATTTAGAATGAAAACCCAAAGTAAGATGACTGATCGGAATCTGATTGGAGTAAATATGTAGACTGTGTGGCGAATGATAGGACTTTTATTTTTAGAGAGCCAAATCAGAGCCTCTTATAGCCAAATAACAGCATATCTAGACCTGTTATTGGCCGATATTGCGAAAATGAACGCATCTTATGCAAAACATTCCCAAAAGTTTACATACCAGAAATTCATTAAATTATTGCCTATCTAACCCGTGAAAATCTACTCATTATTGTTGGACTCTTGCGACTTTTTGATTTCCTTATCTGCTTCTTGCACCAAATATTTGTATCTTTCACTCTCCAGCCTATCCTGCTCCTCCGTTGATGGCGGTAACGCTTCGTTCGAAAGATCAGCCAACCTTGCTTCCTCGAAAGAGCTGATCTTATTATCTAACCCACTCTGTCCTTCTAAGAGAACACCGGGGGGAAGCATACGCCCCCCTGACAAGCTCCGCAACTGCTCAACCTTTTCAGCCTCTTGACGGAGAATGTTGAACATTCTTGAAACACGGCCAATCGCAAGGATTTTGTTTCTAAGCGTGGCTCTGTCCAAGGTCTTGGGCTCTGAGGATGGTGTCAAAATAGCCTTTCCATTCACTGCATCGGCAAGAGACTTAGCCAGATCCTTTGAGAGGACAGTCTCAGATTCCAACTCTTCTTCAGAGCAGATGTTAAGGACACTGAAGAGAATATCAAACACTCTTTCAGCCACAAATGGAATAGACCAACTGAAAAGGTTGATAGAACCAGGTAAATGATATGGTTCCGGCTGCTCGCTGAATTGTCTTATATTCATAAGTGCAGTATCGTATTTCATGATGGCAGCCTTGTTTCCGTAAGATCCACAGTAGTTTGGCGCCGAGAATAGAGTTATAACAGATGGAAATTGCTGGGCGGCCGTCTTCCTGTACATTCGATAACCAGCATCCTGTGCTTGGTGGGCCCTGATAATGGACAAGAGATCATTTTCCTTTAAAAACTTACAGACAGCATTGTAGGAAAAAGTGTAGGAGCATCCTCTATCGTAGTTCTCTCTGAAATAAGAGAAGGTGTCAGACTCCTTGTACTGGGCAGTATCGTAGTCATCGGCAGGATCGGCCCACATAAGGTCACAATAGAGTCCAGAGGATGGGAAATCAATCTGAAACCGGTTGATACGGCTAATGTCTGTGAGGGAGTGAAGGTCTTTGGACAAGCCACCGTGAACGCAGAGAAACTGCTTGTTGACTATGGCAGCAATGGGGAGCGCTTTGAAGGAGTCGAGAGATGCCTTGTAGACATCGAGGGAACTTTTAAGTAGGCATTCAGACTTGAAGGTGAAGTGGACGGTCATCTGTTCGGTCTCATGATTTCCTCTGAGCATGAAGAATCGGGTAGGGAAATTGATTTTCATAGAGTATAAGAGAAGAAGCACCTCTAGCGAATTGGAGCCCCTGTCGACATAGTCGCCAAGAAACAAGTACGAAGTATCCTTGGGATCGCCACCGATCTCGAAAAGCTTCAAAAGGTCGTAGTACTGGCCGTGGATGTCTCCGCAGATGGTCACTGGAGGCGGAACCTTCACCATGTTGGGCTCTGAGCGGAATATCCTGGTGGCCTTCAGAATGATTCGCCTGATCTGTGAGTCTGACAACTTGCCTTCCCGCTTAAAATGCTCGGCAAGAAACTTGTAGTCCGGTAGTCCTCCTGGATTGCCGAATACCTCTGCATCCGTCGGTTTCTTGGCAGTGGGAGGTGTCACATTTTTCATTATTCTCTCGGTAGTTTTGTACACATGGCCGTCATCGCTGACATAGATCGTGGGATCAAGGCTCTTGCGGTCTCTTTCCCGATTCTGGATCTTGCGGAGGGCGTTAGCGATCTGGATGTTGTTCTGCTGTTCTTCCTGAGACATGATGATGCAAAAAACGATGTGATACAAAGGAAAATGCGCTTTACAAGGGCGACAACAGGTTGGATGACGCTGGTTTAATGCAGATGAATAGTTTGTCTCACAATACAACGCAGTGGCTGCCGTTTATTCCGATGAAAAGTTGTCTTCAGAGCAGAATCAGGCCAAGATGTAAGTGAAAAAAAAAAAGTGGGCGCAGATGGTTCTCGCACCAATGTATGTGTCAGGCACGCAAATGCCAAAAAAAGAAAGTTAGCGCTAGTGGGGCGAGCAAGAGCAAGAGCAGGAGCAGGAGCAAGAGCAGGAGCATAATGAAGTTGAAGTGGAATTTTGTGGAAGAAAAAAACCTGATCCTGAGCTTAAAAGAAGTAACTTGGCAGCTAGAAATACAAATTGATAGCCGATGTGCCTGACGATGTAAGTGAGGTCAGCAGGTGACCGACAGCTGTTCCGCTCACGCACTATGCTGGCAGCTGTGGTAGCCTCAGACATTTTCCTCGCAGCAGCGTGCCTGGTTGTGCACAGAAATAGCAACGTGCAACGGACAGACTCCTCGATGCCTGCAACAATAGCGGCAGCTGATATCGTTTCCAAAAGTATGAATACACCAGCAGTGCAGTGTAGTGTTTTTTCTTCCTCTCCGCTGTATTGGCTACCTGCATGTTCTTACTTCTGTGTCACAACACCGTTCTTCTCCAGATTTATGTCGAGTCTTTTAGGGAGAGCACTCGGTGGACAGTAAAACTATGAAAAACAGCCTCTCCGTGACCCCAGTATATATCTTGTTCACCTGAACGCATTTATTAACTTATTCTCTTTTCAGGTAATGAGTTTGTTGAATTCTTTATCTTCTATTTTTTTATTTTTTTAAGCGCTGTCGTCTCGTCTGCATTATATTCTTGCTATTTATGTCACCGGACACATTTTTGGCTTGACTCTGTATACGCTAGCATGCAGTTGCTTATTTTGAAAATCCCCAAATGGCCACCACTTCCACAGCCTTATTAGCCTCTTCTGTCTATCTGTTTGCAAGCTTCAGATAGTTTCAACTGAGACGTATATATATATACATATATGCACCGCGCCCGGTTGGTGAAGTGAAAAATTTTGGAATCTTGACTGTTCTCTCTAGAGCACTCATCATGGCTGACGGTACCGAAATTATACTTGATGATCCCGGCTACATATGTGCCCAGGAGCCCCAGCCTTCACTGGAGATTCCAGATGCTAAAGCTCAGGCCAACTTCGAGCTTGGTGTGTCGATGGTGATCTATAAATGGAATACTCTATCTACTGCTGTGGACAACCTTTGGGGAGGACCCGATTCAGCCGATAAGAGGGACTGGATCACGGGTCTGATCGTCGATGCATTTAGAAACAACAAGGAACTTGATATTATATATATACATGAGCTTTTGTGTAATGCCATGGAGGACGAGTTCAATGTGGTTGTGGAAGATCAGTCGACTGTTGTAGCAGGACAGCAGATAATTTCCATCTACAAGGAGTGTAATTCAGGAAATTTCGACACAGTGCATAACCTATTTCAAAAGTGGTCGGAGAGACAGAAGAACCATACCAAGAACGTAGTGCAGGTTCAGGAGGACAACCTTAACCCAGATGTTTCTGACGACGACGACGACGACGACGGGGAAGCAGAAGAAGTACCTGCTTTGGTGGACTCAGAAATGATGGACGTCGATGATAGTGCAGACCATCATGACGAGCCTGTTGTAGATGATGATGGCTTCACAGTGGTCACCAGAAGGAGAAGGCACTGAACAAGATCTGCTAATTATTTAGGAGTACTGCTAAGTCTATAATGTATATTAAACGGATGGCTTTGGAAAATCAAAATTTGCACCAGTGTATGTATATATGTCTATAATGTATAATGTATATCAAATCGTAAACTTGTACTTTCAAACGAATGGTAGAGAGGTGTCTGTAACGTGCATCGAGCCGGCAGCGTCGGTCATTACATAGTGATAATGAAAATTGGTTTCAATGGATTTCGGTCTGATCGACTGAGTATCGAGACGCCTAAGAAAACTTTCCTGCACTTTGCTTGCCACATTTTAAACACAGGATCATCAGCTTTATATCTGCGGAGATCCTGGTATCGATGGAGTGTTCGAGAGTGAGAATGCGCTCGGACGCCTTCTCTGGGCAGATATTGAAGGACTTGATGGCATTGGAGAGACCTGTGGAGTTCCAGGCTGCGATCCTGATACTTCACTACTATCTCTCCTCCAACCATTAGCCCCAATACGCTTCATGAAATTACCAGCCATGCCGTCGACGCTGTTCCTTTGTGGGGACACATCCTTCTCGGCTGTAGTTTTGAATAACTTCACCACAGTTCCATTCCAAGGGCCAGAAGTAGTAATGCTGCTCTTGGCAATTTCTGTAATTCTTGCGTCTTCATCCGCTGGATCAGGCTTTTCTGAGAATGTGGGGCTCTTCCAGCCAAAGTTCCAACCTGCCCCGACTTTCTTAAAAGCACTAAGTGATGTTGAGATCTCACTCAGCAGCGTTCTCGACTTTCCAATTTCATAATTCAGGTATATACTTTCCCAAAGAATTGACTCATACCACCCAAGGGACAAGTGAGACCAGGAAAACTTCAATTTCTCAAAGCCGGTCTTCCCACTATCGTACTCCTCACATATTCTCAGCGTTCCAAACACATCACTGACATCCATATCAGCGATTCGATTGATGGCAACATTTGGTTGCACTTCTATAATTTCTGGAGAAATATTGGAGGTAATGTGCCTTGCACAAGCTAGCAATATGCGCAAACCATGGATCCCTGCCCATGTTAGACTTAAGGGAGCAAATAACAACTGCTTGGATTTAGCCCTTAAGGACATCCCTACAGGAAGCTTTGGTCGAATAACACTTTCATCATAGTCATCCTCCCCAAGTATATCTTCAGGACAGACAATATCTTCCTTCTGATATATGCTTCGAACACCGGACGAGGCAGAGGCCATAGAACGATGTGAAACAACAGAGTTTAGCGACTGCCTTCTAGAAAAGTTCATAATTCTCTGTGAAAGAATACTGGTTCTAGTGGTCTGCCTACTTAGATTCGGAATGTCATCATTCTGATTGGCAGATTCAGCGGATATCGGAGCTGGAATCGGGGAATCTCTGTCATCACCATTTTCCAATTCCTCATTCTCTTCAGCCGCTTCCTGTTCCACCAATTCCTGCTCTAAAGAGTCGGATAATTTTATCACATTGGCTTGCAAAGTCTCGAAAACAGCTTGGTTCTTTGCAATAACGTACAGAAGAATAGTAGAAGTGCGAGGTGCACGGCATATGGAGTGGCAAAGTGAACGAATCAATAAGGCCAGCAAATCAGCATTTGTATCATTTTCCGATATAAAGGCATAGGTGGAACACTTTTGGATGAGCTGCAGGAGAGCTTTCGAAGCAGCATAAGATATCTGTAGAGCTGGACTGCCACCAAGGTTTATGGTGGCCTCCGAAGATCTTCTGCCCGAAGTACGAGAAGATGAGCTCGTTACAACCGATCCTAGAGGGACCAAGTTGTAGAGAACTTCGACAAGCGTAGGAAAGAGTACTTGGGGACAATCGGAGCACAAGATATTGCATACCTGGATGACGCAGAAATCTCTGTATGTGGTGATAGGTGATGAAAGCTTGTAGCTTGGAGGAAGGCCGGAGTGCAGTTGTTCATCAAATGGTTTCAAAAGCGACTCGGAGACCAAATCATCATGGGACAGGAAGAGAAGAAGGTAAAGACATATTCTGACAAGACTCTTCTGCTTATCGACAGATCTATAAGCGAAGACGTAGTAGAGCAGACAAACAAGCAACTTTGGGCCATATCGGGAGATGACGTATGCCCGGAAGCGCCTGTTGCACTGGTAAAATTCCCAGAAGAGCATGACGAGCTCGAGGCTCCAGAGGCTGGGCTCATTTGAGTTGGAGAGTCTGGAGTGCATCCAGGAGGAGAAGGAGGAACTATCTGTTTGGAGAGGACGCAGCAGCGGGGAGACGATGCCGCTGCAAAGGAGATCAAGCTCGGCAGGCTTATAGAGCTTGGAGCAGTAATAACGGACGAGGTTTGTGGGGGGCTCGTTCAATATGTTGAGGTCTTTGAGGAAGCTGATGTCATCTTTGGGAAGAGGGTAAACAAGAATCAGAGACATGAACTGGACAGCAGAGGTAGCAAGCAACATACAGAGCTCCCTGTGAGCCGGGTTTGCGACTTCCAGGCCGTTCTGGTTGGTGGATGAGTCTGGGTTGTGCTTGGTGGACCGACAGCACACGTTGAGGAGGGATGAGATCAGCGCTAACAAGTGAAGCTTTGGGGTGACGGCGACAAGCACAGAGAGAAAGCGGGAGCCAGTGGGGACCACGGTGCTGGAGGTCTGGTAGACGGGCTGGGAGCAGAGCACAAGCAAAAATCTTAGCACCTCGAGGCGGTTGCGGTCGAGTTCGACGTTGGGAGGGCGGAACTTGCCGGAGTAGCCGATGCCGGGCTCCCAGATGGAGTAGTTGTCGGTGTTTGCAGTGACGGCGGCGGTCTTGGCGTCCACGGTAAAGCCCTCGGTGAACAGTAGGCGCACAGCTAGGGAGACGAGCCGGACACCTAGCGGCGTGCTGTCGTCTTCGGAGGTCAGAGGATGATGCTTGGTGTGGAAGTCGGTCAAATCGGACTCGTTGGACAGCGGCGCACGGGGCCAGAACAGGTCCTGGGCCCGCTGGTGCAAGTCCGGCTGCTCATACAGAAACGGAAGCAATCTGCACAGCAAACGCAAGCAATTGAGCAGCTGCGCTGTGGGGAAGCTGGCTAGAGGGACGTCGTTCATGGTAGCCAAGGCAACGAGCCTGCTGGAGACAACGGCAACCAAGTTGCAGAAGTTGTCTGGGTTGTGATCCCGAATGTTCTGGATCTCGGATGGAGATACCAGCTCGAAAATGTCAGCAGCAGTTTGGGGCGCTTTCCAGAACAGGGGCCAGAAATCGCTGTCCGGCGGAATGATATGGTCGACATCAGCCAGCCGCAGGACATGATTCTTGTAGTAGAGCTTTGATTCGGCGGCACCCATTGCAGAAGGAGAAACAACAAGTGGAAGAAAGTGAAGTGAGTAGAGAGAGATGAAGAGAGAGTAGTGCGTGGTGCGGGGGTGTGGGTGCCCAGCTGGCAGCAGAGCTCGGACATAAGCAGAGAAGCCAGGATAAACGGCCAGGGAGAAGAAGGGAAAGAAAGCAAGATAAAGGATTAGCAGAAGGACAAGAGTGACATAAACAAAGCATAACTTGGTTTTGCCGTCTGGAGACTGCCGTTGGGTGCAGCTGCTGGTTTGGTGGTTGTGGTAGCCGGAGGATGTGGGTAGTGTAGTAGGTGGTGTAGTAGGTGGTGTAGTAGGTGGTGGAGGAGACGGCATGGCAGAAGAAGACAGAGGAAGAAGGAGAGACGATGGAGCAGAACGTTGGAGAGAAACAGTGGAGAATGGTAGTCCAAGACCAAAGCACTTATAGAGACTATAGATGGCTCTGTGATCATCCGAGCCGCTCATCTATGTGATAGTAGTTCCGACTACAGCACGGGTGTTCTCTAGCACGCAATGCATTTATACAGCCGTTAAGAATTCCTGAGGCATTACTGAGCAACGGATTTCACTTTTAGACTTCTATACAGAGCAGGTAACCCTTGAAACCAATATCATAGAGGTCACATTAGAGAAGGTTGATTGTTTGGACACCACCTCTAGCCTTCCAGCCTGTGCCTGGAATAGCCGAACCGCAGTTAGTACCGTGATACACTACGTAGCTGCAATGCAGAAGCCTGTCCTCGTCTCTCGTGCGCTGGAACCACCATGCGCCTCAATTCTGGTCCTGGTGCACAATGCACAAAGTGCAGTAACACCAGAAACAGACCTGCAGCGATCACATGGCTCCACATGGCTCCTGGCAGCATCTTATACTGCTTACATCAACGGCCAATTTTTTAGGATCTCATTTATTTTTCACTGCCCAACCCGATCACCCATACCTACGCAATTAACATCGAAAATCGTATTGAAACACAAAAAAGCCAATTTAAGCCCCCACACCCACTTGTCTATCCAATTGTATACAACTAACTTCTCCCGTACCAACTCCAGCACCGGTCTTTGCGCAGACCATAGTTGTTGGATACAAACCATACGAAGTCTTTAATCAACCCGTGGAAGACCTCAAGTCATCGTTCCATCTTCAGAGACCGTCATCACGCCTTCTAATAGTCATCATCGTCTCTGCAGCGCTTCAAGGATCGAGTCTCCGGCAAAGTCTGCAATGGCGTATTGACCTCTTGTTCCCAGCAAGACAATGACGACGCCGTAGACCCCCGATACGTGAGGCTAGGAGGCTGGCTGAGAGTTGGAGGCAGTGAAACTCTGGAAATAGATGGCTGTTGAGGCATCTGCACATCCTGCAGTTGCTGATTTTGTTTCTGCACTGTCTGCATCGTCTGCCTCGTCGGCTGTTGTAGCTGATGCTTCTGCTTTATCTCGTAGTCTGTCTGGTAGCTACAGGAGGCAAAGGTAGAGTCCTGGTTCACCTTATATCCATTGAACACACTCTGACGTATACGCATGCCCATTGACTGTAAACGTTGCGTGGTGTCATCAACACTAGCCACGGGGCCAGAAGATTGCTTCTTGTAAGACATGACGAGTAGCAAAAGAAGAAAGTGCGTAATTGACGGGAGAGTTCGACGTGGACAGAATAAGAAACCTATAAACAGCCGCCCGCGGAAAACGGAAAATGAAAAATGAACAACGGAAGATCGTGCACCAGCCACACGTGATAGTGGCAGCTAAAGTGATATATATATATATTACTGAGCAAGGAAAACAGTAGAAAATCCATGACAAAGATTTAACAATGAAGGAAGCTTGACGACAAAGTTTCACACGATGGAGACTAATATATTGGGATTCTATGAACCTGAATCTCGACCCCCCTCTCTTCCGCATTAGCCACTGCTGGCCGAGAGAGAGTACGAGAGCTAAGGTGAAGTGGTAGCACACCCAATTAATTGGGGATGGTTCAAAGAAAGAGAACAGGTGAAACTTGAATTGTAATGGCAAAATAATTCAAAGAAGACTGCATGCTAGAAAAATCATGGAAACTGATTTCGCTTTAGAAGTGGAGCGCCGGGAGGATGGAGAAGGGATTTCGACACTTGTACTTGGGCTAGTCTTGGAGTTTTATCTATTCAAAGTCTGATAGAATATAATCATAATGCCCCTCCAAGGAGGAATCTGGCTGCTTACCAGAGAGACTGCACACTTCACAGCGCCAGGTTTACCACATCACCCCAGATCTATACTTTTAACTCCTTCGCCGTAACTTCGTTTTTGAAATTATATACTGCTACTAACCTACACCACTAAATTTCAAAAGAATGAGACCACGAAGATAAGGCCAAAACCTCTACGTGACTGACCTCCCGGCCTCTTGAACCAGACTCACATGAAATGCCAATTATGCATTGAGAGTCAAACAGGTCAAAAGATAGTGCAGGAAGTAGTTTAGTTTGCAAATCCTACTGAGATCGGAAGACAATTCGCTTACGGCAGAGATGCCATTATTGCCAAGGCTTTCTCACAATGACTATACGTGTATAGAGAGAGTGCCGCCTACAGGCTCTATCCCCTGGTCGAATACCACGGTCGAATACCACCTACATGGGAAACTGAGCCAGACCACTTCAAAGATTACTTTTAGGCTCCACTGCCTGCTGAAGCAAGCTTTTTTCTTTCCGCCGGCTGTCTGGTGCTATCCAGAAATATATCTCCGGTGTTCAAAGGTAGGCACAGCCCCGATTTCGAGACGCCGATCATGTGCTGCCGAGACCTCGGCTGTTTGCATGAGCAGATGCAAGGAACACACGAACCACTTCCTAAAAGGGTAAGCAAATGTCCAAATGGAGCATCAACAGGAAGGCGGAGTGAGTTGGCAGAATGAAGGGTAGCAGACCGGGAAGACTGCCACTGCGCAGAAAAGACCCGAAGAACGGATTTAGTAGATCTGGATAATCGTGGTTGCACGAGTTTTGGGTGTCAAAGCTGCCAGCAGGGAAAACGAGACAAGCAACCGTCGCATGTGTGAGGATATTTTAAGCGCCGAGAATACGAGCGGCAATAAGTAAGTGGTGGACGAACCAAGTGCCAGCTGTAGAGATGGTATAGTGGAGCAGAAAATATAAGTAGAAGATGGCCAGGCTATGATATATGGTTGACTTCAACGAAAGGCTTCACCAAAAGGCAAAGAGTGGTAGATAGAAGGGAGCAGTGCTGGAGATAAGTGACAGCACAGGCAGAGTAGACCATGCAGAGCAGAGCCAAGCGCCTCAAAAACAGGAAATTGTGCAGGAATAAAGAGCATTCTGGCATCATCTTGAGCAGCAGTTTGCAGAGGTGTCGGGGTGCCTCGGGAGCAATGGCAGCAGGAGTTGGGCAGCCAGGCATGAGAAGCTCGAGAGTCCAGAGCTGTATGGAGAGAAGTGTTTCTCTGCCCAGGAGGCAATGCTTCAGAAAGAAATCAATTACGAAGGACGCTTGATTTGTGACACTAACAAAGTGAACCTCAGTCGTCACACATTTTTCAGCCAGTGCGCAGAGCTGTGTAGTGGCATGTATCTCAGCACGCTGGCACACGGAGCAAGTACACAGCTGCTGCAGGCCCAGGCCCAGGCCCATGTCCAGGTCTACAATCACAATCACAATCACAATCCCAATCACATCCTCATCTACATTACATCCACATCCACATTCACATCCACATCCATATCACATCCACATCCTCATCCTCATCTACCTTCATATCCGCGGCTCAAGAACTTCCGTATTTCTATCCTAGCAATCTGCAACTCCAAAGCCACCGCTAGAAACCAAATCCTAGAGTATGCTCACCTCCCCCACCACCTCTCGCTTGTTAGTCGCACCTTCCTCATTCGGACAGTGCTTTACGTCTCGTCTGCAGATTCTTTCTTCTCCATCCCAATTTTTCACTCTAGTTCCACATTTTTTCGTCCCAAATCTTCCAGCGCACCTGCACACGCTTATCGCTTCATCATCACTTTGTTCATTTTACTCGTCTGTAACTGCCGTCACCAATGGTCATGGATTCCCAATCTTCTTCCCAGTGGACGGCTCTACCGAGGCTCATATATGGCAGAGTCA
This sequence comes from Allodekkera sacchari, assembly GCA_030565225.1. Classification (NCBI taxonomy): domain Eukaryota; kingdom Fungi; phylum Ascomycota; class Pichiomycetes; order Pichiales; family Pichiaceae; genus Allodekkera; species Allodekkera sacchari. Next base: position 67,256 of record JAJMBG010000028.1, read on the forward strand.
TCCGGCCGTTTGCACCCTTTGGTTCTGTCAAGGCTTCGCCCACTACAAACCGAAATCTGCTCAGAAACTTCAGAGACATATATCCCGGCGATCTCGTCTATCTTTTCGAAACCTGCTCCCGTATGGGCCGCCAGTGGGCCCGTGGTTACACGATTTCACAACCCATTCCTTCGGACTTCTCTTCGGCGGCGGTGAACTTGGAAAAGCTGCCTGAGAGCCGAGTCAGTATCAGCATTCTTCCGCTTGACTGCGTTCGCACGCTCAAGCAGCTCGATATCTCGTCGTACGGCGAACAAGAGCGCAACTTCATTCTTGATGACTCCTTTGTCGATTCTACCATGGATGCAGAGGATGACAGCCTCTTCTCGTCCAGCTTTCAGGAGTCCCATGCCACCAAACCCAACAGACCGTCTCTCCCACTAAACGACAACCTCGACTCCAAGGAGTTGAAGGACGAGATCAAGTTGGCCTTGAAGAACCTCAGCGTCGTCATATTCGCCTTGTACGCAAAGAACGACTACCAGTTTTTCAAGAAGTTAGTAGACATCTACGAGCAGCTGGACGAGATCAACATCAACTTGGCTCACGGCTTGCTCACCAAGTACGAGGCCAGTTTTGCTCGCAAGACCGTCACGTTGCTCCTCAACAAAATCGCCAAGTTGTTGTCGTCGTCTGGTGGAAAGATCAATCGGGTCGAGACCAGATCCAAGGACGCAACTGGAAATGAGTCCATATTCTCCAGAGATGAAGAGACTGGAGAACTTTTTGACTTCATCGCTGCGGATGACTCCAACTTGATCGATACACTTACAAGCCCTGCAAAAATTGCCCAGAACCAGCTTCTTTGTGCTCTATCTCCAAACTACCCACTCATGGATGCCAAGATTTCCTTCATCCCAGAGAAAAACCACAAGTTCGACAACTCTTCGCCTTCCAACATCCTTATTGACTTCAAGGAGGTCAGTGGTACCTCTTCTGTGGTTCCAAAGGGGTACGATGGAATGACTGCCTATATGTACTTGCGAAACACGAAGAGAAGGTTGACAGAGGCTTTCACGGTCACTATTCGCCCAGACCAGGCATTGTTCCTTGACAACTTGTCGGCAGCTCTTTTCACCAACATTCCTTCTGCAGAGGTCCAGGCTGGAAAGATCTATTTGGTGGCCATTCTCTGTGAGAATTTAAAACTTTCCAAACATAACCAAGCTGGTGGTGGCCAAAAGCTTACCACCACAAGAAACGGAATGTGTGCCGGTGTTGCCGATATTTCTAGGGTCTTTTCACGGCGTAAAGGTCATTTGGCTTCTGGTCAAGCACATCGGTTTGTTATCAAGTTGTTCAGTTCATATATTTCTTCAGACAAACAGGATGTCCAACTCTATCCAGGTATGAATCGAATGATGGCAGTTTCTATGCTTACATCAAACAATGGCTGGGGTGGATTGGTTGATCGTGTCATTTCAGGTTCTGGAAAGGGTGTGGCAATTAATCCTAGGGCTGAAAGGATCATACTCTCTATTAAAGAGTTGAGGAATGAAAATGTTTCTGTTGAAGCCACTCTACCAACATTGAGTAGAACCCTAAGCATTTCCTCTTCTGATTCTCGAAACTCAAAAGAGTCGGCAATTTCTGCAATTAAGACCATCAGCTATAATCCTCTGGAAACAAACACAGAAAGGGTCTACGTGAAACTCAACAAATTTGGAGAATTTAACATTAAATGGAAGGAAAAGACATTTTTAACTGTCGAAATGCACTCCTCTTCTTCCAGACTCAGATTCTGCTCCGGCTCTAACGAAGAAACAAAATCATCATGGCAATTTCTTTCAGTTTCTCCTACCGAGTCGATTGACGAGTTGGTTCGAATTTCTGGTTTTGAGAGTGGAAAGCCATCCAACGAGAAAGACTACTTATACTTTGATGTCTTTGCTAACGGAACCTTCATAGGTGAAGGAAAGTATATGTTGAGAACTTTTAACAGAATTTACGATACTGGCCTTTTCTCCAGGAGTGGGAAGTCTTTGGAGATTTTTGGTTCCGGTAACGTGAGCATTGGTACAATCGAACTGGATATTGGCTATGTTGGAAAAACATACAATATAGAACAATCTGCTGAAACTATTCTACATTGGAGAAGATTGTTCGGATCTAACTTAGCTGCAACAGAGAAGAATCTGATTGCTGTTTTATCGAAGTTTAAGAGAACGGAGTTGTCCAGCTTGATTAAATTCTTCCCTGAGTTAATGTACCAGTTAATCAACATTTTTGGTGTTGCACTAGTGGAGAATCTTTCCAACTTGGAGAATGCTGCGTTCGAAAGTATTGTTCACTTGTTGGATATCACCATTGTTAGACATGAGGAGAACACATGTTTGTTCGACCAGTTCATGAACAAGTATCAAACTTCTCTTTCACCTGTTGGCGAGTCAATGCTCTCCCTAATGTCATCTCATTTTAACACATGTGAAACAAACTGGACATCAACAGGCAGAGCTTTATGCCGCGTATCCGTCTTGATCCTTAGAATTGCAAACTGTTGCAAGAAAAATGCGAAAGAATTTGCCAATCAAGGCTACTTGTTTGTCAATGCAATTACGAGATTCATTGGAGCCACAAAGGATACGTTGGTTGCTGATCAGTTATTGGTTCTTGAAGTCCTGGAACTATACTTGGATGTCATGAAAGATACTTTTCAGATTTCAGAGCTAGTTACTTTTACCGTTGGGTGGCTAAGGGCATTAGGATTAAGAGGATTAGCATCTTTTGAGGACCCGGAAAACAATGCCTTGGTGAATAAGAAAAAGAGTCGTGAACATAAGGTAATGATCGTGAAGCTTTTGTTTATAAATAGGCTTTTAAACGGGCTCATTGTGAAAACAGGATCACAAACATGCAGAGATACACTTCTCGTGGTTTCTTTTCAAACGGCATTCAACGTCTTGTTGAATCCAACTATTGATTTAGAATGTTCCAGATTGGCGCTTGGCATTTTATTAGCGATTGCAACATCGTCATTTGGCGAAGACAAACTCTTTGTGGACCGTTCGAAAGCACTATATCTCACTTTTGCAAGATGCTTACCAGTATTTTGTGACTTATTTGACCGCTACTTCTTGTATTGCAAGTCGAATGGGCTTTTGAAGCCTAAGAGAACTTATACTCAGCTATTTCCTTCCTCTTATCCATTTACGGAGTATACAATGGATTCCATCGTCACAGATGTGAGCTTTGCGGAAGTGTTGATTGAGTTCACCGTTGTGATCATATTTATTTCCAAGATTGTGTCCGGCTTCAGATCGGATGTTTTAGCATATTTGGACTCTCCAGATAATTTCAGTTCGATTATGACGAGTTACTCATCTTTGAATGATATATTGGGTCCGCCGGGTATCCTTTTGGGAACAGAGGAAGGAATGTCTAAGTTTGTTCGTATGACAAAGCATATGCTTAATCCAGCATACTATCCGGGTGATAGATGGCTTTCCATGAAAGCAATGACCGTGAATGGTCTGGAATTTGTTCTTGACCTTTTGCACAACCATATGGGAAAATTCATCTCTATGGAGAGCTTTAACACAAAGCTCTGGACCGATTACATGACTTCATTGTTTAGATGCTGCACGGACAAGACAACTGCCATTGAGCATTTAGCAGATATTCCAAAGAAGGGCTGCTTCAAGCTTACAGGTGATGTAAGAACATCAGGAGCAGTTGCCATTGGTGAAGTTTGGAGCGAACTTGGCTTACCTGCAACCGACGAGGATAAGCAAAGATTTCAAATTGATATATTTGGTGGTCATCAGGTTGATCTTCTAACCTACAAAGGTTATGGCATTGTTGGTGAATTGCTATTATTCTGCATGCAGAGAAATGAAAAATGTCTAAGCATTGGTACAAAGATGTTCTGGAGTATTATAACAAATGACTTGGTTGTGAAGGAGTCTCTTTTTGAATTAGAGAGAGATTGCATCTCTGCACTTTATGATCTATTTCATGTTGACAACAAATATTCCCCTGCAGCTTTAGAAATTAAAAATTTTATCAGTGGACTCCAAGACATTGTTAAGAAATTTGATATTGAGGATGAGGCACATCAAACAATTGTGAAGTTTGTTCAGACGTTATCAGACTACTTGTCTACCTTGGCAGAATTGAAATCTATTCCGGAAGGCGACGAATTCGATGACGACAGAACCTTCCACAAGATCAATATATCCAGCTACTTAATGAACGTGGATCGTCCAGAATTGTTCCAATCATTTATCAATGATATGTATGAAAATAATGTCGAGAAGAAGAATTATGTTCAGGCCGGCCTATCATTGCAGCTGCTCGCAGATACTTATGACTGGGATCTTGAAGTTTATCTTCCTCCTTGCAAGCATCCAAAGTTCCCTAGTCAGACCGAATTTAAACGGAAGGCCGATATGTATAAGCTTATTGCCGCAAATTTTGTGAAGGGTAATAAATTAGAGCAGGCTGTTAATATTTATCAGGAACTGCTTGAGGCGTACGAAAACTACAATTTTGATTTAGAAGGATTAAGTTTCTGCCATTCAGAGTTGGGCAAATTGTACCACGATTTGCTTCACGTCGATAGATTAGAGTCAACGTTCTTCAAAATTTCGTTCCTTGGATTTGGCTTTCCCGAGTCGATTAGAGGCAAAGAATTTATCTATGAAGGTCTTCCTTATGAGCACATAACGTCCATTAACCACAGATTGCTTAGATTGTATCCAGGTTCGAGAATCATTACGAATGAGGATGAAGCAAGAAAGTTGCTTGACAACACACCAATGGGTAAGTTCTTACATATTAAGACTGTTTTGCCAAAGAAGGAAATCAACAAAAATGGAATGTCGTTCATGTCAAGACAGTACGTGGACAACAAGGATTTGAATACTTTTGTGTCAACCAGAAGACTCCCTGGAAGTAATAGTGTCACAAATCTTTGGACTGAGGAGATTACTTATGAGACTTATATGACATTCCCAACGCTCATGAACCGGTCCGAAATTAAAAATACGACAATAATTAAGGTCTCGCCCATAAAGAATGCCATCAAGGCTTTGGTTAATAAAGGAGAGGAATTATCCAATCTGGAGTATCTAATCCACAAGAACATCAAGGACAACATTAGCTTGAGTTCTATCGCATCAAGCTCATTGTTCAGTGACCTGAGCAGAGTCCTAGCCGGCACAGCTGATTCTCCAGTTAACGGAGGTATGGGACAATATAGGGTATTTTTCCCAGGACACGGCTACACCAGTGATGATCCTGAATTCAAGGAGGATGTCGAAGCATTGAAAGGATGTTTCAACAATTTTGTTTCTTCCTTGAACAGGTTGCTTAAACTTCATGGGCTAATTGTTCCCGAAACGTTGCAGCTGCAGCACGACTCGTTGGTTGAACTATTCTCCAAGAATTTTAAGGCCGAAATTGATGAGTTGAAGTTAGATGTTTCAACACCTCTGGACTATAAGAAATTGATGAAGTCTTTGACGAGTGTGAATGTTCACTCACGCCACCGGATCGTATCATCGGCGTCAGCATTTTCTATTGGACATCGTCACGGAAGCTCAGTTTCCCAATTTGCATCTCGCAGAAGTAGAAATTCTCACCAAAGGTATGCAAGCACTACTAGAGGAAGCGAGGAGGCTAGCAGCATGGACAGCGCAAGTGTTGGCCAAGGATCCTTTGTGCATCCTCAATTGAGCTATGCAATGTCTCATGTAACTGATGACACGCTATCTTTCAGCGGATCGAGATCTAAAGAGGCCTTCTACTCCAGGAATTCGTCGTATGTACAGGAAACAAAGCGGATGCTGAACTAAAGGGGATAAAGTATAAAGTAATTAGAGGCAAATAGGTGGCAGTAACGGTGTAGGTACGATGTGCAGACGCACTCCGAAGTAGAAAGAAGAAGAGATCTGTAGTAACGGCAGAAAGAGAGGCAGAAAAAGAAATGTAGATCCGAGAATGGAGGTGAGTGAGTTGGCGCCGAGATTCTCGGATATGGAGATGGGGTGATTCAGAATAGAGGGGATCGGGTGACTCAGAGCAAAGCGAAGATGAGGTGATCCAGAGAGGAGAGGTTATGGGAGGCCAGTAACAGACCTATGAAACAATTTGAAACAAATGGCTGAACATTGCAGCTGCGACAGCAGCAGAGACTGGGGAAAGGGGTGCGTGTATTGTCGTTTTGGGACAGTTGATGAGATACCGAAGCCCACAAGATATGCGGGAAGCAGGGCAGAAGGGAAGCAGGGCAGCAGGGCAGCAGGACAGGGGGTGCCATGAATTCAACGTCGCAGGTGAAGAAGTACATATGATTCGGAGTGTGCATATAATTCAGAGTGTGCAACCAGTCGAGATTTGTGGCAGCAAGCATTTAAGTCGACTTTATTGGCCCCGTTCCGGTACTGTGATGCCTTTGAGCTGATCTCAGTCCATGTGTTTCACTGCGGTGCTCCGCCTGGATCAACCATCCCCAGCCCCTGAAATTTCACTTCCCGGTATGCGCTAAAGTTCCCGCGCAACAATGCCGGGGAAATTCCTCTCTCGGCAAAGCAGTTTTTCGAGAAAAGTATGAGACCAAAATAGACACTGGCGGCGAAGATGACGGCCGGTGGCAAGATAGATGATCCCAGACCCGTAGGCTGTGTGAGTAGACGTACCAGGAGAATTGGTGCTAGTTGGTAGGCACCATTGCCGTCGGCGGCAGTTCAGACAGTGAACCTAACAAAGGTAAGCAAATTTAACTAACCAGCCATGCATGCACCCAGTGTTCTATTTTCAGACTGCCACTTGCATATCTATTTTAATCGCAGCTGGAATTTCTCGCCCGTCACATTCTTTGTTTCTCGAACTTTCAGCCTCATCCACGTCCTGTGCCGCCTATTCTTGCCACAGGGGCAGCCGAAACAGCAATGAATGAATTCCACATACTCGGCAGCGTGCGGCTTGGCTCCAGCTACCCGATATTTCTGCAGCCAGCAAGCGCAAGAAGAAATCATAGTAGAACCCGGGTGGAAGCCCAGACGATCCCAGATTACCTCCTTCAACGCCTGCTACCGTTTCCATTACGGTCTGCTCTTGCTTATACAGGAGCTGCTAGGCAGCTGCCTCGTGGCCTAGTCTTGCGGTACAACCCTATCTGGCTGCGCTACCCAAGTGCCTGGGCCGAGGGTCCTGGTTCTCCGATACTTGTCTTCCTGTGCTACCGCGCACGTCTTCTGCTTCTCTCGCTTCTCGCTGCTGCACCTGCATATGCCGCAACTCAGCGGTAGCCGGCAAGCAACAAGCAAACGTATATATGCACAGCACGACGGAGCCAGCCAGCCAGCCAGCCAGCCAGGCGCCCCGTAGACACCTGCCACCTGCATATTTCCTGTTCGACACATCTCTCTGCAGCTTCCTTTTCTACTGCCACTGCCGCTTCCGCTTCCACTTCCTCTTTCTCTTTCTCTTCCTCTTCCATCTGCTCGCAAGCCCCCACCCAGTGACGTCCGCATGCATCCCTACACCACAGAAAAACGTACCTTTCTTTTGGTCTGGTTCTGGACTCATATAGCTAGCTGCTTCTCTGCCATCGCTTCTCCACTTTATGTGCCTCTGCTGTCCCTGTTGACCCTTCCGACCCTCCCGACTACCGTCATCCGTCTCTTGCCATGGGAACGCACCAGTATAATCCTGCTCTATCAAGACAGGCGTGCCGTGCTGCCAAAACTCTTCCGCATTCTTTAGGCTTGTGCACCGGCCAGATCCAGAAGTTGAAACAACTGGACAGAGCGCTCAGCAAGTTCAAGTCCTACAAGAAGAACTCCACCGTCAAGACCAACATCCTCCGCCTAGTGCTCTTGCCATACCTTCGGGTTGACGTCGCTCTCTCTTCCAGCTACAAACTCATTCTGCTAACTGCTTCCTTGCTGCTCAACTGGTGGACATGCTTGCTAGCTTCTGCACGCAGCTTCCAGTCGCTGGCGTCCATCGACAAGAACTGCTACCTCGAGTGCATCTCCCGTATAGTGTCTCGGCCCGAGTGGCTGTTTGTGTCCAAATGTGACACTCTGCCCGACATCGCCAAGCGTCACGGCCAGCTGCTTCTGCAGACCTTTGAGTTTGCCATCGACCGCATCTCTATCAAGCACGTCTCACTCTCCATCAACGCCTTTGCCGGCAAGATCTTCGCCTACGCTTTCTTCCAGCTCCCGGACATCTCCAAGGGCTTGTGCTTTCTCTTGAACACCAAGGTCAAGAACTTCAAGCAGATCTACAACGTCTCGCTGCTCAACAGACCCAGCTCCAGCCCCGTCTACCCGGCTGACCCCGAGCTCCAAAAGACGCTGTCCACGTTCTCCGCTGCATTGGATTCCGTGTGCTCTGTCTTTCCGTCGCATCTCTCCTACCTCATTTCGCTCGCTCTCAAGCCCAGGCACACCAGGTTCAGGTTCGAGTCCAACTTCCTGAATTCCATCATTCCCCCCAGGGGCAAGATCCAGGGAATCAAGGAAACCCGTGGTCTCTGGTGCTCCCGCTGGTCTTCTCTCGACAGCGTCGACCTGTTCTGCTCTTTTCTAAGACACTATTTAGTCATATCTTCTAGTTACATTGCTGGCGCTCACCAGCCTGCTTGGAACAATCTGCATACTCTGGGACTTCCTGGCTACCTTTGCATTCTTACCCATGTCTACGAGATCATCAATTTCCAGCTGCAACAGAGAATCAGGCCGCAGCAACCGCAGCAGCCAAAAATGTCCAGGAAGTCCTCTCTGAATTCAGCATCTTTAAACCTACCTCTACAGCTTGATGATTCCGCCATTAACGCTTCCGCCTTGTCCGCGGCAACTTCTGCCATCCTCATACCCCCTAGCATTTTGATAGAGTCCAGGAGCGACAAATTCCTCAAATTGATGAGGGACATGATAGCCAACCCTCGATCTGAATCCGAGTTGCTCGTCCAGCGTGGCTTCGTCACTTCTTTCGACAACATTCTCAAGCTTCTGATTTCCAGCGCTACGCTAATGGATACCGCTCTGATAGACTCAATATTTGAAATATTCCTAAAGTTTTTGAGGAGCGTTAAGGCAGTCCAAACTCCAAGAAAGACCTGCCTGACAAATGACGTCGATGGTATTGATTGGGAGTTTTGGATTTCTACTCTTATGAAACTCTTAAAGTCCAAAAGAATCAATTACGAGTTGAGAGCACTATCCATTTTCTACCAATGCTGGGATTACATTCCCTCGCATAATACTTCCAAGAACTTTAAGGAGGACTTGACCACTTTGTTAATAGGTGAGGACATTTGGAATGAGTTTTTTGGCCACTATATGCCATTAGTACGTTCGTTCTACATCCGACTCTTAGTCTGGAAAATCATGGGCCTACCTTCTGTGGATCTCACCAGTCGCAATTTTTCCTTCAGAGACTCACTGGGTGAGGCTAAAATGCTAAAGACCGTTTCTAAGAGATTGTCCGCTACGTATCTTTCTACAAAGGATCTCAAATTTCAGCCCTCATATCCGATTATGAACAAGAAATTTGTAATTAAATGCCTGGAAGATGCAGATAGTGGTGCCACCAAAAAAGAAGCAATAAGAACGCATCCGTATGAAGTTCTTGACGATGCTGTTTACTCATGTGCTAACTTGTCTTCCTCTCAAGGAAGAAGAGCCGCTGATACCGATAACGACACCAGTACAATCGCTTCATGTGGGACTTCTGTTTGTGCCTCAAGTGTCCCAGCTTCTCCAACTTCAAACTCATCTGCTGGAAGTGTTCACACAATGGTTGAATCTGATATCAACGGTGGCCAAAACAACGACAATTCTCCATCACATAGGCTTTCGAATAAGCTTTCTACGTGGTGGGTTACCAAATTGTTTAAGAAAAATGGCAGCCGTTCAAGATCTGCCAGCAATAGCATTGTGGACACCTCACAGGAAAGGGAAGAAGTAGATGTTAGCACCGAATCATCCGAGTGTTCTACAGAGTCATCATCTTTACGATCATCACCTTCGTCATTTGACGCTTTTTTAAGCAAACTAGAAAATGCTGATTCGTACTCAGATTTACTTCGGACCCCACCGAAGATCTTATCGTCAACCGGTTCTTCGCCTTCTATTTCGTCGAAATCTTCGTCTCCAAGCCTATGGTCATCAATGCCATCTTCTTTATCTTCACCACAGTCGTCTCTGTCATCGCTGGACTTTTCGGAACAGTTTAGTTCAAATGCATCAATGAAGCGGACCTCATCATTCAACTTCCTTCAGCGTCATCATCAGGAGAAACATAATTCACATAAGCTAATGCCTGAATTGAATATAATGGTGCCCGAGTTACCGCAACCAAGCTATAAGTTCCAAGTTGTTAATGATGACACTAAAATTGCTGCTGACATGGAAAATCTAAAGGAGCTGAACTCTAAAAGTAAGACATTCTCCAGGAATGCGAATCTCGTCCAAAATGACCCGCCAAGACTTCCTGATCTAAACAGAGGTGCTTTTCAAGAAGATTTATCTTACAGCAGCGAAGAAATCAGTGATGAAGATGACCGAAATAGAAGTTCGACTTTCAACGGTTTGCAGCTGAACTTTGGGTTCACGAACCAGTCATTGACTTCATCACCAATCGCATCACCTGATGGGTCAACTGTTTATTACAGTGCAGATGATAGTTCTACTGTTTTTATACCATCACCTATAGTGGATAATAGGAAGAAGGAAAGAATTGTCGAGAAGAACGCGTCAAATCTTGCCAACGGATTGTACGAGTACAATAATTGCGTTCGGGAATTTGAGTCATTTGTGACGGCCAGATTAAAGGAGATTTCACAAAATGTGGGCGAGAGAGCTGCGAGATCTGTATCTTCCTCCAACATCAAGCATAGAGCCAACCTAGGCGCTGTTCGTGGCCTTGGCGAAGGGCTTATGCTACATCGTCTAGATACACCATCCGATCTTGTGAGTCAGCTCTCCAGCAAGATTCCTATTCTAACGCCTGAGGCACCGGAGAAAGTTAATGCATATTAATCATATAAGTACATACATAAATTTTATAGTCATTGTGCATATTAAACGGGTAGGAGAAATCATACAAGATGTAGAGCGAAGCCTACTGTGCCACGTTTCATGGCACGTAAGCTCACCGAATGAGAAGTGCTTTAGTGCCAGGTACCATTGAAGAAGGACAATTAGAATTCGATTCAAGGTCGATTTCTCCTCTTGCATTTTGTCATCTAAAAAAAAACGAGCTTAATGCCTCCTTTCCCTTTTAGCATTTATAACTGTAAAGACTATAGCTGAAAATAGGCCACATATAAGTGAGCTTAAAGCCCAAAAGAATGAGGTTCCTATGAGGAAAGAAATTACTGGCCAGTAGTACATGTAGTATCTGATACCTTTAAACTTGAGCACAAACTCCAACGTGGCACTGTTAATGAATAAATGTGGATTGCTGAGCTCCAGAACAAACTTTATGAACTTGGAATTATGGAGCAATGCGCCAGAGCTGGACAATTCACTGATTGGAAAGTTAATATTTAGCAAAGTCAAGCGGTTTGAGCGAGGTTGACGCAGGAGATTCGACAATGCGGGCGGTACAAAGGCATCCTCCAGTATTTTGGGGATCCAGGAGACAGATTCAACAGGTTTAAACCAGTGGGTCGTCGTATAGTATGCCTCCAGGTCAGAACACTCGCATTTTGAACCTGGAGACAGCAAGCTCGGCCACAAGCGCACGAGACCAAGTTTTGCTGGTTCTGATTCCGGAATACAGTTGAATGTCAGTCTGTTAATGGGCCAACTCAAGCAATTGGACCCGGCCATGTTGGTGTCAGGCCGATAACGGGTGACTCCGTTCATATTGTCGGTAATAGGCCACATTTTCACATGTTTCTGCTTCTGTTCCACAGCCTTAATGTCTAATTCCCAAGGTCGCAGTTTGTTCAATACGGAGTCATCCATAACGGAAAATCGAAGCCCTACAGGTTCATTCTGACTACTGAGAGTGGAGTAGGCAAACAAAAAGCTGACCTCGATCTGGTTCATCGATTTCTTATCGACGTATCTACTCCTTTGTAGTGAGTCTCTCTGCTCGTAGAACAGAGAAACCAGCTTTTGAATAAGCTCATATGAATTGAGAGTCACAAACGCTCCTCGCTGGGAAAATATGTAATCAAATTGTAGGTCATATCTGAGAACCGGAGTTGGAATAAGAGAATGGTAGAACTTGAGGTAGGAGATAACCGACCACGGGAGGAGAATAAAGAAGAGTGACGAGACTATCACCACAACATATAGCGAAACTCTTGTCAGTTTCAACGGAATGGAGATGTTTATGTACATGATTGTTAAAGAGAAGGGAGAACATAAAAGAAAAGAAAAAAAAAAAAAAAAACAAGAAACATGATAAGTGAACTTGGACTTCTCTCCGCGACATACCGCATTAGGCAGTAAGCAAGCAAGTGATATGCAAGTGATAAGAAGCAGCTGTAGGAACTGTAGCAAGTGAAGAATTGTGATTAAGAATCCAATTCAGGTGAAGAAAGAGAACTTGAAATTAGGAAATCTGAAGAAATGGTCTGTGAAAAACAATATTAGCCGATACGCCAGGATAAGGTACTCGACTCCATATACTCAGCATTACATACAAGAACTCTACTATAACCACACCCTAATTATTTATATTTAAAATTTCTAGAAAAGTTCAGAATCCCAAAGACACCTTCATGGTGTACGATGTCACAAATGGCAAGCAGAACACCAAAAATATATAGTGAAAAATGTATGTCAATGCAAGACAGTCCATTTGAATTGTACTTTTGGCGTTGACAGGAGTGTAGAATGCGGTGATGTAAATTAAAGATGTGGCGGGAGGAAGGCAGAAATTAAGGTTTGAAATGAAGTATAGCACATCCTCATTGTAGAAAAGACCATCCTTGGATAATTTCGAGTTTAATGCACATCCTATGACAGGGAAAACAAATAATCTAACAAATGTGACACCAACGGGGGTCTTCCACACCCCTGGTGGTAGCCGATTTAACTGAAGACGTCCGATGGTACCACCTAGTAGCAATAAACCTATTGGAACCTCGGCTGCACCAACATAGGAAGCAAAATCCATAATAAACGATAATGGAGGCTCACCATCTGGTGCATTTGGCAAAGACGCTTGGCTTGTGTGCACAAACAAGGCCTTTGTCCACGGTATCATGCAGATCACAATACTGATGATCAAAGTCAGAGAAACAGGCTTCAATGTGGAAGTCACCATGATATCCACGGCGTCTTTCAAGAACTGATGATAGTCAAAATTCCTGACACCCGATTCAAACCGTCTAAGATATGCTTTTAGCGATTTTTTCCTGTGCTTTTCTTCTTCTTCTTCCTCTCCCTCCTCTCTGGGCGTAGACTGTTGGGGTTGATTATCCTCTTCATATCTCGAAAACACCCGCACGATATCGTTCATGTTCTGATCAGGAACACGGTCATCTGCATCAAGCAAAGCTTCGGGCAAAGTGGCCTTTCTCGAAAGCGCAGATGAAAGGCTAAGTTTTGTAGTGATCTTGGAGATAGGGCTAGTTAGTCGCCTGGCAATGATGCTTGGAGGAGGGCCAGAGTTTATGGAACTGACTAATGACATGGCATCTTCCGATGGTCTTTCTGCAGCTCCCGACATAAGTGAAGTTTCCGTCAATGGAGCCGAATGCTCGGGTGTCAATTTCACGGAAGCAGAGCGTTCTAGAGAAGCCAACTTGATAGAAGTTTGAGGCTCATCACCCTGAGATGAATGGTTCGAGGCAGAGGAGGAGAGTGGTTCCAAGTCCTTCTCTTTGTCCTCTATCATTCTTGAATGGGTGAAGTCCATTCCAATCAATTTGAAGCCTCCGAAGTTGAACTGGGCAAACATCTGAAGCGCCATATAAATGCAGATGTACGAGACACCCTTATCAACGTTGGACATGATGCCAGAGCTTTCCATAGACTGTAAATATGCAATAGGAAGATCTGAAATGTTTGGAAGCATGCCACAAGTTAAAAGGCCGCCGTACCAAACCTTTGGACAGCCTAGAGCCACACCTGTAAAGAATGTCAGCGCACATCCTCCAAACATGACGACACAACTGACAATAACAATTGTTGCTATCTGCTTTATATCGGCATTATCTATATTGGACACAATTTTGGCGAAAGCCAAAGATGGAATAAGAACCAAGATTGCCATGGAACTGATATCTCTAGATGTTTCGACTGTAAGAACGTTTTTTTTCGCAAGAAATATACCGGCACCGATGATCAGATAGATCTTAAAAATTGGCTTCACGGCGATGTAGATGACGTCTCCCAAACTTGCTTCAGTCATGATCAGATCATAAAAAATGCAGCGTGAACAGTCAGAATTAGGATTGACTTGCAATCGGTGATTATGAGTTGGTGATTATGGGTTGACTTAGCCGTCAGTAGTGAAGCAGTCTACAGAAAGCTGTTTAGGCAATCTATGAGAGCTATGAAAAGTCCTTTATGAAGAAAAGAACTAGTGCTAAAGTAATACCCAGCGAAATTTCAGTGCAATTTTAGTAAAAAAAAGACTTTATGCTATAAGTGCTATGGAGAGATTAGTAATCGCCTCTTAGAATAAGGCTAGAAAACGTAGATAAAGTTATCTAGCTTGAGTGTTTTCACCACTGTTATAAAACCCACTGTTCTTGTTGCAGCTCCAATATAACAATATCTCAAAAAATTCGGGTCTCGCTGAAAATACTTTCTCTCAGCTTCACCTGAAAGACGAAGATTAATTCCGGGAAAACTTTTCCATGCATTGTTGCTTCCCGCTTTTCAAGGGTTTAAATTGATGTGCTTGTTATACTTCTGTGAAGAACTAATTTCAAATGTTGGATAGATACTGGGTCTATTTAGTTTACTGATCTTTTAAAGAAAATGTATACAAAAGTGCTGCAACTGCAATAAGCAGTCAGAAGCATGAATAGCGAGTACGGAAGAGCATTTCAGTAGCAGCACTACACGATTATCAACTTACGGTTTGTCTTCAGATTTGCAGCCTGTTATAGAAAAAAAAAGGCTACCTATATATGTGTTAATAACAACAATTCCAGTGGAAGTATATTCTGTGTAGAAAGAAAACGGAAAGTGATATATACCCCAACTTTTCAGCATTAGCACTCCACGGAGTTGCGCTTCCGGCATAGTACAGGCTAAGGGGATGCCACATTTCCCTAGCCACGCGCAACGCGGGATACTAATAGAAGTGGGTGTCGGGCTTTAGGTCTGCCCAGTACGGAAATTTCATCTGCAAGCTGTCGGGGTGATAATCCGGATAATACTCCTTTATCTTCGCCATCAGCTCTTCGAAAAGGAGCTTGTAGCCAAGCCCCCGAAAGTGCACGCCGTCGATCAAGATGTCGCTATCGTGGACGTCGGAATTCTTGCCTAAATAGTCCGTCATCACCTTGTAGAGGTTCACCACAGGAACCCTTAACTTGGCACAAAGCTCACTAAGTGCCGCTGCATAGCGCTCGTTTATCTCGTTGGTTCTGTAGTCGCCGGTCTGGAGGTCGGCAGGATGTGTCTTGCTCCACAGCTGTTGACTGTGTAGTCCCGGCGTCACCACAACGAGCCCAATCTTCCTGCTCGTAAACTGGCGGATCACCTGCTCCATGTTACGCACATACTCGTCTAGTTCGACGTGCTGGTTGTTGGTCTCGTTGGTTCCCTGCAACCTGGCGTCATTGGTGCCAAAAAAGACGTACGCAATTCGGACCTTCTCGTCGTCGGGCACCTCATCGAAGCAGCGTCTGAGAATTGCCGGTGCTAGTTCGACTGCCTGGCGGGATGTGTAGCCGCTGAACCCGTACTGCACCACCTGCAGCTTTCTCTGGTAGACATTGACCAAGGCGGGGCCTAGACAAAACTGGGGCTGTGCTGCGGTCGGTGGGAGCTGGTTGAACGCAAACTCCGTGATGGAGTCGCCGAACATCAGCAACTTGTTGAAGCAGCAGGCGTGCGAGCCGCTTTGGTTGTGTACATTTGACTGTTGCATCTGCGAGGAGTGTGAGACAATTACACTGTGAAGACGATGGTTTGTTGTAGATGCGAGCCGTGAGCCGTGAAGCTGCTGAAAACGGCGGAGCCACTTTCACGGCCATTTTCACAGCCACCGCCACTTTCACGGCGCAGCCATTTTTCACTTTTCACTTTTCACTTTTCTTCACTCTCGCAATTTTTCACTTTTTCGCTCTTTACCAGCACCGCCCGGAGCCGCGCCTGCCGCAACGTTATTCACCTTCTTTGTATTTGTAGCATCATCGGGTCTCGTCGTGCGAATGGTGCACCGCATCCTGCACCGCCCGGCCGCCGCCCAACCTAGGCAAGCTTCACAATGTGACGCCACACGGCCTGCCCGCCTCCTGCACCTGTACACTACAGTCTTCCGGCAGGCCATCCAGTAGACACGCTGCATCCAGCTACGTTCAACGGCATCCAGCGGTATCCGGCGGCATCCCGAACTTTGCCGGGATCCCAGGCGTGTCTGCTCGGTGCGCCGTCGCCTCGGCACCGCCCTAAAATGGCCGCCCCTCCCCCCCCCTCCCCGCAGCTGTTACCCGGACGTGTGTCCTTACCTCCACTTATTTCCCACCGGCCCGCTACCCGCTCTTCTTGTCGTACAGTTAAGTGTGCTGTTTTCAAGATCAGAACAAAGTGCCGACTCAGCAAGCAGCAGAAGCTAGCACACGCTTATCCAGCCAATCACACGTATCGCTGCGCAGATTCGGTTCACTCCCACTATTGATAGCATTGCAAGCACAGGCGCAAGCACAGACTTAAACACAGGCGCAAGCACAAGCTCCAGCATCAAGTTCCAAGCACATTCTGCTCACACATACAGAGCACCATACACCCGTTGCCCTCAGCAGCACACTGCTAGAAGCCGCTGGCAACAGACACACACAAAAGTCTCCGGTACACAAAGACAGGCATTCTGAAAAAGTCTCCAGAGGCGTTTTACCCCGGCTACTTATTACTCATTAACTTACTACCACTTTATTAGCACAGCTCCCCGCAGCTCCCCTCAGCTTATCGCACTAAGCTGACAGTGCAGGACAATCGCCCGGCGCACCGCATCGGCAACCTAATATACAAGAGCAAGAGCCCATCCAAAGCGCATCAGTTCGCTACTCCCGTCTCTTGCTTCCTTCCCTTATGCTCTCAAATCAAATGGCTATCCCCACAAACTCCTCGAACATGTTTGGAAATTCCGGCGCCATGGCGATTCCAAACGCAACCAACGGGTCCACCGGCTCTGCCTCCGAATCCACCCAGCCGATCAACATCAGCATCAACCGAAACAACAGCATCTACCAGAACCCCCGTGTACGCCGAGAAAGCATAGCTCATTCGCAGGGAATGGGCGGAGTGTCCTGGGGCTCCGTTACCATCGGCTCGTGGCTCCGTGATGAAGTGATGCTGATGGCCCAGCAGCAGCAACAACAACAGCAGCAGCAGCAGCAGCAGCAGATCCAGCAACAGCAACAGCAACAGCAACAGCAACAGCAACAGCAACAGCAACTTCAACTTCAGCAGCAACAGCAGCAACTTCAGCACCGTGCAAACGGTTCCCGCAACGACAGCACCGTGCAAATCCAGAACTCGCTGTTCCCCAGCACGATGTCGCCGTTGCTGGACTCCAGCAGCATCCCATTCGGAAGAAACGATTCCATGGCCATGTCGCCGCCTCTTATGAACAATTCATCATATTTGGCTGACTTGGAAGCCAACTACTGTAAAGACTACTCTTGTTGTGGCCAAGTTCTTCCCACTCTACACGATCTCCTTCGTCATTACGAAGAGATGCACATCCACCAGGAGCCCCAGACCGTCATGGAGACTCCTCGGGTCCGTAGCATCAACAATAATGGTGTCGACACTGTCTCCACGAACGAGGTGTTTCTGAATCTTCGCAACCCCGACTTCCAGGATTCAAGTGCCATGATGAACATCGACTCTTCCCTACTTCAGTCTCAGCAGCAAGATGATCCTAAACCTTCGCAGCAGCTTCCCAGCCAGCCGTTCGACGATTCCATGGATATGGACGACTTTACCTTCGATCAGATGACTGTCACTGACAGCAATGTCAACTTCAATGGTACTCCAACGGTAGCTGGCGCCGAACTTGCCACAAACAATCCGGAATCTGCTGTTTCAGACTCTCTTCAGGACCAACTGCACCAGCCCGGCACCTTGTTTGGCAACTATCAAGCACCTCAGTATCAGAAAGGTAAAGAGAATGGCGATAAAAATAGCGTAAATCAACCTACTTCAACTGGTCCAGAGGCCATGTTCAACAGCGTGGCGAACCAGAAACACTCCACAGGTAGCCATAGCAACAGCAATAGGCGCCAACAGCATCGATTCGAGCAAAATGACGAAGATGATGACATGGAGGACGAAGATGTTTGTATAGATGATCCCGCCAGAAGATTGTACGTCCAGGAGGAAAACGAAGACCGTCCATTCAAATGTCCTGTGATCGGTTGTGACAAGAACTACAAGAATCAGAATGGATTAAAATATCACCGCTTACATGGACACCAAAATCAGAAACTTAGAGCTAATCCAGATGGAACGTACTCGGTGATTGATCCCGAAAGTGACGCTCCTTACCCGGCAGGAACTACATTCGACAAAGATAAGCCTTACAGGTGTGAAGTATGCGGTAAGCGGTATAAGAACTTGAATGGATTGAAGTATCATCGTGG
This sequence comes from Allodekkera sacchari, assembly GCA_030565225.1. Classification (NCBI taxonomy): domain Eukaryota; kingdom Fungi; phylum Ascomycota; class Pichiomycetes; order Pichiales; family Pichiaceae; genus Allodekkera; species Allodekkera sacchari. Next base: position 86,034 of record JAJMBG010000028.1, read on the forward strand.
ACATACAACGCATTGATACAAGATGTTGAATCTCTTAACATAATATTAAGCATGCTAATCCATTAAGTACGTTTTTAGTGGTTCAAAGTACAACACCACTTGCTAGAATGCAAAAGACAATAGTTTCAGGCACTTTAGCAAACCCCGTTAGAATTGAAACTTTTCAAGTGCTATTCGCCATCTGCTAGAATTGAATGGTTTTTCGAATACCATTGTTGGTTGCTCATTACAATTGAATGGTTTCAAATGCTATTGCAGTCCACCAGTACTACACAAGAAGTATAGTTGTGGACTGCTCTAGAATATTCGCATAGCTAATTATTAATCTCTCTCCTTTTCTCTCCTTAACTCTTTCATTTCATGATAAAGATGGTACGTCGCTTGCTGTGTGGTTGTTTATGTTAATGAAGTGTTTGGTGTTTGGTGCCATCATTTTTCTTATTTTCACCGCTTTTTTTTTTTTTTTTTTTGTTGTTGTCGCCGATTTTTACAGCACTTGTATGTTTAGAAGAATACAGCTTATTTTATTGTCTGCAAGCTGCCTTGTGCAATGTCTTTCTGGAATAACCCATTTCTTTATGATTTTATAGTCTATTTAATCAACTTATTTTTGGCTGATTGTGGACATCATGGTGTAAACATAGCAGGCAGATGTAGATTCATTTCAATTATACCATTAGCGATGATATTGCACCTTCTGCTTCTGTCCAATTCAACTTTAGTGCTTAGCGCTATGCGTAGCACTTGCACCCCTACATCTTCTCCCCGGTAGATGATAATATGTTTTCTAGAGACTCTCATACCGTATGGTCTCTATTTAAGAATTCTTGTAGGTTCCACAGTGTCAGATACCCGCCATCTTACTAGATTTTCTGTCGGAATATGCTCGGGCTCCAATTTTCCAAGGGGCCGTAATAAATAAGCTCCGAAACCAGATTGGGCGGTCTTAAAAATAAAAATACACAAATATACAAATCCTTTGAACATAATCACAAAGCCTCTATCTGATATTGTTCATACACATCTGGCAAATAGCAGAATACTTTGTGGTTCTACAACATCATCTTCGGAAGTCCTCCTCTTCGGCACTTCCGAATAACCATTCTGCAAGAGAACATATCTACGTCACAGTCTAAATTGTCATTTTTCCAACCTCATAGATCTTCCAGCTAGCAGAAGCACTTTCTTGAGGAACAGATACTTATGCAAGTTGCTCACATATTGATTCTATCCGATTACATCCAAGTGAAAAATTCGCAGCTAGCGTCATCATCTCTTGCTGAGCTCACCACCCATTCACCACACAGGTCACTCTATAAAGAGAAGGAGTAAGCACCGCCCTGTTCTCGATGTGACCAGATCAATAAGTTGCTCCGCAATCAAGCACTTGTTTTTCCTTACTTCCGAATTATTGTTCACAATATGGCCCTTCAATACACACTAGTGTTTGGTCTACTTATGACCGAAGTGTTTTTCTTTGCTTTGATCTCGTTGCCATTGCCAACTCGTATCAGAGCACCACTCCTAAAGACTTTGAATGTTCCTTTCAATTCATCCAACTTTCAGATCTTTTACAAATGTGTGATCGGCTTTATCTTGGTGCTATTTTTGGATGCTCTTAATAGAATGAACAAGGTCACGCATGAGTTGTACGACTTCAAACCCCCAGAAGGAGTTCCTGCAATGGGTTTTCCCGGAGCAACTTCTAGAACAGAGATTCAGTCTAGACGTTTCTACGCCCAGAGAAATACTTACCTTTGTGGCTTTACTTTGTTCCTAAGCTTCATCTTGAAGAGAACATATTCGCTTGTTTTTGAGCTTCTGGCTGTAAAGAGTGAGCTCCAATCTGGTGAGAAAAGCCAAACGATCGACAAGTTGGGATCTGCTGATCCCAAAGAGGTCAGTGCTTTGAAAGAGCAGCTCCATGAGAAGGACGAGCAGATTGCAAACTTGAAGAAGCAGGCTTCAGCATTGAGTAAGGATTACGAGTCGTTGAATTAGTTTGAGAGAATTGGGTATTTCTATGATGTAGCTGGTGATATATGTTTTGTGTATTTTGATCTAAATGGTATTGGCCTAATTGTCCAGAAAAATTCGTCGCTCAGGGAGAAGGTTTTCTATTAGCAAAAACAGGTTGATGATGATGCTTGTCGAATTGGCTTCTTTATGTAGTGACCATCAGGATTTTTATCGGTATACTACAGAGTTCCGTGTCATAGGCATAGCCAGGAAGCTCTTGATTTTTCAACGAAACGTACTTGTACTGTAACTGGAATAAAATTCAATTGTTATCAGCGGGAAAACTGGAAGAAATGCAATTTTGTTATGTACATTTTCGTCGATATGCTCATAAATACTCTTCAGTTATCGTTACCCAGCCCTACTTCCAAATATACACTAGCGCCGGATCCGGAACTTGGTTTTTTTTTTTTTTTTTTTTCTTTTTTATTTTCTTACATTAACTTTTATTAAACCACTCCGGAATAAAACTCGATGCTGATCTATGTTTTATTATTATGATTTCTGGCTCTATTTATCGTACGAATTACTCTTGTGCTTTGGAATGAAAGTGAAGTGCTCGTCAGCCTTTCCTAGGAACATCTCAGTGATTTTGATCCAATCCTTGTAATCTGGTGAACCAAGCAAGGTTTCTAACTCATTTCTGCCCTTCCAAGGTGGCGGCCTCTCGTTCAATTTTGGTGGTAACCTTTCGAGAATTCCAACAGGAATGTAACGATGGGTAAACGAAAGAAACTCACACATATATCTTCTAGCCGTATTGACACCGTATTCGTCAGTTCCCCAGTGATCAAGTGCGTAATTAGCATAATTTCTGAGTATCTCTAACCTTTCAGTAGAAGACTTGTCGAGGTATTGCTGTGATTTGATCTCCTCAAACAGCCAAGGTTTGATCAACACTCCTCTCCCGACCATAACAGAGTCAACTCCTGGTATTGCAGTCTTCTCATACCAGTCTTCGTAGGTGTAGCAATCACCGTTTCCAACCAAATAAACTGGTGGCTTGTCACTCTGATCTTTATTTTCCTCTTGCTGTTCATTGTAGTCCTTAACAATGGCAGCCACTTTGGCAACGTAATCCCAGTCGGCCTCCCTTGTATATCTTTGTTGTCTTGATCTACCATGAATCGTGATGGCATTAACATCACCTTCTCTCAAAAGTTTTTTCACGACAGTCTCAGCCAACGGCTTGTCATCTTTAACACCCATTCTAATCTTGACTGTGACCGGAGTTTCGCCGGAACAATAATTCATGGCCTTCAAAATCTTGATCATTCTATTTGGATTCTCTAAAAGAGCGGATCCTTCGCCCCTTCTAAAAAGCATGTCAATAGGGCATCCGCAGTTCAAGTTGAACTCCGAGACATTTGAAGTCAGCTTGCCTATGGCTTCCACAGCCTTAGCAGCCTGCCAGTGCTTTCCGGTTGCCAATTGAACACCAAAGCCAGGACATTCACTTTCATGGGCCTTCATCAACGCCCATTCCGATTTTGATCCTTGTATCAAAGGAAGGCAGAGAGCCATCTCAGAGTACGTAACATCAGCCCCTAGAGTCTTCATAAGCCTTCTGTAGGGAAGGTTTCCGACAGTGGTCAAAGGTGACACAATTTTGGCACCTCTGAATTTCAAGTCTCTCTTTTCACCGGCCTTAAAAGGAGGTTCTATGTAGTAGTTGGCATTTTCCTTGATCTGGTCTCTACGAATACCATTCTGCTTGTCGAGCCATTCGGTGATTTCGTCCGATTTGTCCAATGGAACTTGCCTCTTTTGGAGTTGGTTCTTCTGTTGACCTGTCAACCAGTTGTACTCATGATGAAATTGATCTCTGACATAGCCATCTTTGTAAATCAATGTCTTTTTGTTGGAGTCAAAGTGAGAATGTAGCCATCTGCATTTCATACCAGATGGACAGTATCCCAATTCCTTGAATACAGGACATTCACCAGAAATATCCTCTGGTTTACTAGCCAAATAGGCATCCAGATCGTGAGAGAACTTGCAGTTCTCGGCTCCGAATTTACATTTTTGATAAGGATCTTCTGGATCTACAACTGATCCACATAAACGGATTGTCTCATGAGATTGGCGAAGATCTCTAGCTTTATTTTGTCCATTATGCTTACGCTTCTTGTGTTTCTTGCTTTCCAAAGCATCTCCACTCATATGTCCAGAAGATTCTGCTGCATCATCGTCAATTTCCTCTCGAATTCCTCCTTCGATAAGAAACTCCGACTTGATTGGAGCAACACCTTTTTTGTAAGTTCTAGTGGATGAATTTTGCTGTGGCTCTGGCTTTTTGGAAACAGAGCCAGTAGATTCGTCCTCGTTGTTCCGCTTGAGGTTATTAGTATCTGACATGAAGAAATTAGCAGTATGTATAGAGAGAAAGAATCCCAAGCAAAGATAAATCTTAAAATTTTTCAGATATGCACAGCCTCGGATATGTTGAAACCGTTGAAGGTAAGAGGGTTGATTATCCTAGGCTATGAGAAAGGCGGCAACATCAGTAGGTTAAAAGGAACTGTTAATAAATATTACCCTTATACTACGAAGAGTTGATTTGAATGAGAGCATATAAAATTGTTGGTGGCTAAGTGGCATGTAGAACCGGTTTATTGGAAAATGAATGAAACCTTAGCGCCCAATGCAAAATTTGGTGATAATGTACAGAAATTTGTAAATCGTTGTAGAGCATGATAAAGAGATTTTGAGTAGAAATTATGCTCCTGATTTGAATAGTAAATTGGAAATGCAAGGCTAGGCATGTGCAATAGCCGGATGAGAGATGCTTAGATTTGTGGTACCACTTCACAAGCAATGAGGGGTAGTATCCGCATATGCATGTTAATAGAAATGCTTATTTGTGAGGAGAAGTAGCTATCAATAACGAAGATGAAATGAAGGTATGGCTTCTTTACCAGCGGTTGAAAGCTCTTCACTAACGTCTCTCCCTTGTAGAACTACAATTGAAAATTCGATGCAGTGCGATGACAGGAAGAATGTAACTACAGCTGTGCACCGAAAAAGTTGCTGAAATCTAAGCTAGCACCAAGGGTTCCGATGGTTCCTGGAAGAGTCGCAGTTCTTGGTTGCTAGAACTCGGGCTCCTAGCCAGTTTCAGACGACGTTTACCTAGACGCAGTCGATGCCAAGCCCAAGCCCAAGGCGAGAGTGCTTGTCTGCTGATAATGACTACAGTGTACTATTTTGCTTTTCCAAACTGTCCAGAACCATGAATGCGACGAGATCCACATGATTCTGTCTCCAGTCACCTACTTATACCTTAGATCTTCTGCTTCCTCGGATTCTACAGCCACAGTTCACCAGACTAGCGACACTACTATAATCTACTGCGGTATTCTTACCAAATAATTAGCACATGCATACACGCTGTTACGAACCAGCATTAGGTATAATTTTTCCAAAATAACATTCATATACAGCAAAACACTGCTTATTTTACTTTACCCGGCCAAAAGTTGCTCCTCTGTCACACTTTATGCACTTTCCACCGTACACTTTCCACCTCTATCTACTAGCCGTTTATCTTATCCCAATCAGGAAGCTCGAAACATTTTCACCGCTTGCGCCAGACTTTCACTATATGACCGATCAGGAAACAGACTATACTTCCTGCCCGGGTTTTGGTGCCACTGCCGATTAAGGTTATCTTCGTTTAAATAGGTGAACACTGCAACGGGTTGTTTCGACGTTCCAAAGCTGACATTCTTTCGACGGTTTTTCAAATCTATTCTTGCTGCTATGTCAGAACCAAATCTTGCTTCTCTTCCTAGCAGAGATCCTAAGGATAACCCTCTGAGCATCATAGAACGATGCAGAAAAGAAGGTCGTCCAGTGTTTATATCTGGGCCTATGGTTCGGTACTCTAAGTTGCCGTTCAGGGAGCTTGTGAGGTACTACAAGGCTGATATTGCGTACACCCCGATGATATTGGCCAGAGAGTTTGTCAGGCATCCAAATGCCAGAATCAGCGATTTCAGCACCAGTGCTGCCGACAGGCCTCTGATTGCTCAAGTCGGAGCCAACAATGTGACCGACCTTCTTCGGATGTGTGAGATGATAGGCCCATATGTTGACGGTATTGGCTTGAACTGCGGCTGTCCAATCAAAGAGCAGGTTAGAGAAGGAATCGGCGCTGCGTTGATGTCCAAGAAGGAGTTGGTGGCCGACATGGTGCGGGCGGTGAAGCATAAGTACGGAAGCAAACTGGTCATCGAGACGAAAATACGGGTTCATGATGATATCAACGAGACAATAGCATTTGTCAAGTGTGTCGAGGCCGCCGGAGTCGATTTCATTACCGTTCACGGCAGAACCCAACACACCAGGTCGTCGGTGCCAGCAGATTTCAACAAAATCAAAATTGTCAAAGAGAATTTGAAGGTTCCAGTGATAGCCAACGGAGACTGTAGGAGTCTTGAAGATGCATACAGAATCGCCAAGCTAACAGGCTGTGATGGTGTTATGGCTGTTCGAGGCGTTCTCTACAATCCCGCAATGTTTGCCGGCTTTAAAGTGACTCCCTGGGGAGCTATTGAGCGTTTCTGGAACTTGAGCACCGCTTATGGTCTTCCTTTCAGGTTGATACAGCACCACTTGAGCTGTATGCTAGAGGGCCAGATTAGTAAGGAGTTGCATGTCGAGCTCAACAGCAAGAACTCGTTGATTGAATTGCTGGAATTCTTCGACAAGAATTTTGTGCTTAAGCGTCCTGAAGACCGTGGATACGGAACTGCTGTTGCCATACAGTACCGCCAAGATCGGGAAGAAATGGCTCGTATATAATAGATTAAACTGTGCATATAATATAATATAATATAATTCGGGGGGTTACTATTGGTAGAAATTGGAACCAGGTCAGTGGTGCCTGAAGATTTGACTTGAGAAACTGGCTGATTTATGAATAAGCGCCAGAGACATGTCTGCTCCATATACTGTGTGCACTGCCCGACCCCCAGACTCTCAAAGTTATTCATTCATTCGCAGGGAAAAATTTTCAGTGAAAAGTTAGTTCCAGTTTATTATTCCTCCCAGTAGTAAATGTGGGTTTTCCAGCTGCAGTGGCCTATAGTGAAGTACAGACTCTGACATATGTGAACTGTAAGGTTACATTCACATTTGTGGAGTTCGTTCCGTCTCGGATGATTCAGCCTCACATGTAAGGGCAGTCCTAATTTGTGTAGTACCAAAATCACCTCCCAACTACATTCTATATGATGATAATCTTAAATTTTACCGTGTGAACAGAGGATAATCCTAGAGTCCAAATGTTACTCGTTTTGAGAAGCAACCGGACTCGTCTGTCATGATAGGTATATCTTTAGTCATAGTTACACTGATAGAATGGATCGGAGACCGTAGATTGATGATGAGCCTCGATATTCTACATCATCGAATTGGTCATTCAGCTTCACAACATTGTGGATTGCGGCAATGGACCGTTTCAGAGTAGTGTCCAAAGTCTAAGTTGTAAAATCTCAAGCCATAGGTTCTTCCAAATGCAGCGGTAGAAAGACCATCCAAACTAAGCCTGCTCTACACACCAGCTCTACCTCTAAATGATGACCGTATCTTCTACTATGTAACATATATATTAAGTTTATTACTGTAGAAAGAAGAGTAAAAATACAAAGCTGGTACCTGCTTACTCTTCATCTTCATCCTCAACGACAACAGTCTGAAGACCCTTGACGGATGGAACGTTGACGTACTCGACGTAGGAGAAGTTCTTGTACTTGGCATTTTCCTCTTCGTTCTTCTTTCTAGAGATTCTTATTCTGAGTCTGGTTGGGACACCTTGAATACCTCTTTGCCATAATGCAACATTCAACTTAGGGTCAACTCTGACATCTTCAGTACCCATGTGCAACTTGGCGAACTTCTTTATTTCCTTGACGGCCTTTGGAGCTCTCTTCTTGAAGCTTGCACTGTGCAACTAAAAAAACATGTTAGTATTTCTGGATGGAATAGCTCATGAGGTATGGCTTATATACAGTCTATCAATATGAACAACTTGAATACCTTCAGACGTTCCGAGACTATGGTTCATTTCTATAACGTAGACTATAACGTAGAAAATATGCTGCCGAAACTGGATCAAACAACTCAAATTCTATGTTGTTCAATGGTTACCTTCAAAACCTAAAAAGATGTCTATAGTCTAATATCTGTACTGTGCTGTAGTGTCCTCTGATATCCATGTATCTTGTCCATACCCCCCGAATTTAGTTACATACTCTCTTGTGTAAGTTGATAGTGTACTCTCTGGTAACAGGTTCCTTAAGATCTGCAGCCATTTTGTCTATTCTATATGTCAATCGAGTTGGTCCAATTGATAAAGAAAATCAAATTCAACTTCACTTCTCATCTAGAGAGCTTTTTCGTGTGTGAAAAATTTAGGGGGGAAAATTTTTTTGTGTGACTGTGAAATTCTGGCATGTGACCTGAGTGCGGGCACGACCTCCAGGGTACAATTAGACCGTCAAGGAAGAGGTCAGAAACTGGAAGTGACATCCACAGTACTGGGTATTCTAAGACGAAACTGATGCTGCTGAGCAGTTTCAAAAAGTGCCAGATACTACGTAGGTAGCCCAAAGTTGTCTGGGCCCTGTTTGATGTGAGTATGCGCTGAAGCTACGATGCGCATCTTTAAGGTCAGGACTGGAAGGTTATCTGCTGCTGCTGCTGCTGCTGCTGCTGCTGCATCATCATGGTTGCCACTCCTAGCAGTATGGCATATGGCAATTCTGGAATATTCAGGCTGTTACCTTGCAATTTACCTTGTAACTACTGTGTAATAAAAATGTAATATCCCTTCCCTGTACCTTAAGCGCTTGATTTGAATTCACAGGGATTACTTGCGTGCGATACATCAGATTTTCGACTGAGCATTATCACAGCAACTCAATTTCTACTAGCCCTATAAATTCCTAATGCATTTGTAATATACATCCACTGCCCCCTTAGCCTACTGCTTCTGCGTATTCCTTAAGCGCTCACTCGAATGCCACAGAGAAAGTTATCGATCTGTTGTTTGTACATCATTCTCTTCATTCGAAAGCATAAAAATTGTTGATATTGTCGTCCCATTCCTTGTAAATGGTCTCAAAGCACTTTGACAGCCTTCCTTTACCGATCCCTGTGAATATCATGTCCACTTCGTATGCTCCGCATAAAGCACACAATATTCGACCTGTCACCTTTCGTTCCTCGACTAGGTCCGTCAACTGTTGTAGATCACGTAACTCAAAATTGTCAGCTACATCCATCAACTTGGAGTTTGGATCATTGTGAATAGGCGCCATGGTCTTCAAAAGTTTGACCAGCTTGGCGTAGTTTTCTCCTCCTTGAGTCAGACTCTTCTGATAAGCCGCCTTGATGTCAGGAAAGTAAGGAGAGTCGTAGTCTATCTCTCCCATGTTCTTGAAAAGCATCATCAATCCCACCAATGTTGCAATAGCCGCAATCAGTGGGGTAAACTCCGGGTCTGATGGCCTGTTCAAGTAATCCAAAAGGAAATTGAAAAGCGTGAGGTGTTGCTGCTTGGCAATCATCAATGAGCTGACGCTGAATAGCAGCATATGGAGCTGCCGAATGAACTTAGGCTCCTGATCATTTCCACGTCCAATCATGCTTCTGAGCTGGTAGATCTCGTTTGTGTAATAGTTAATGAGGAGCAAACCCGAGCCCAAGCGTATACGGTTGAGCATGTTCTTGAAGTTCCAGCTTAGTTCAGCCGGGAGCTTTCCCTCCGATTCGTCTTTTTCGTCGTCCAGCTTCAGCAGTTCCTTTAGAAGTAAATTTACCTCTGTGCGAAGAAAGCTGGCACTAGGAATCGCCTTGATCCCCAGAGAATTAGGTAAATTCACCGACATCAAAAGCATGTTGAGACGGATTTCCCATATCTGGAAAATACCCGCAAGGTCAAGATCCATCGCATCTAGATCCTGGTGCATAATTATGCTCTTGCAGTACGCTGCTATTGCCAAGTAAAGATCTACTTTGGATTTGTAGTGGTCAGCTGTATAGAAAGCATCACCAGTTTCTGCATTGTCTATATTCTGATTATCTTGAACGTCCAGCAATTGAATGAGCCTGGAGAGGTTTTCAAGCGAAACATCTCTCCGAAGAACTAATGTATCTGCACTTATGGAGATGAAGTTGTTAAAGTTGAGCAGAGAAGGGTACCGTGCCTGGAGCATGACTGCAGAAGAAGTTCATGCAAAAGACCCGTCAGTTTATCGGGAACACAGGAACTTATCGCGCGGTGGAATCCAATGCTACGCAATTACTTATCGCTCCACCGGGGAGCCCTGCATAAATCCGCCGGGGACTTCTAACGGCCACCGCGATTCAGAGAGTTGACTGGGTTCCTGTGCCAATCTGGTGGTGCCTGGTGGTCTGTGCTTCTGTGCGTTCAGAAGTTGGAGACGTATATGTGAAGCACGAATCGATAGTTTGAATGTTTTTTTGTTTTCTCCTTGTTGTGTGGCGCTTCAGCCAGGTAAATGAAGAAGCCTAAGGAGGCACTTTACCTAAGACTTGGTGCAACCACCCTCAGTGGTGCTGGCGCTTATTTTTATTTTGTCGGCGCTTAATGAGAGCAGATGCTCGTGGAAACCCGACTTTTGTAAGCCAAAAACGTCTTTCTATATGGATATGTATCCTTTAGTCACAACATAGTTACCTTAAGCTGCTCATTGAGGCCGCTGAGAGAGTAGTATCTTCCTACTTGCAGCTCATCGCCCCCTAGCCCCCAGAATTAGCTGGGTGCCCAATTAACACTACAATCTCATTTGTTTCTCGCCTGGGCGTCCCTATTTCTTCTGACCTTGCAGCTTGTGCATTGCAGGCAACCGATGTCTTCACTTGCTTTTTCTCTTTGTCTTTGCTGCAGTCTCTGATCATTCTGCCCACCACTTCTCTCACGCATTCTTATTGAACCCTCAACCCTGGCGCTACTATGCTTCGCAGCCTCCCAGACACAAAAATAACAAGCTGATGACACAATCGACATCTGTTTTACTGTTGTAGCCTCATCATAGTACTTTCCACCGTCTGACCCACACAATTCTTCTCGTACTCCCTTGACGCTCACCTTTCCCCTGCTATGCCGCACGCTCACTTCTCACTTCTCACTTTTCTCATTTCTCACTTCTCGCTTTCACTCCTCACTTTTCATTTCTCATCTTCTCTCGTCTCCCACCACTTCTCATCTTCTCTCCTTCATTCCCGTTCGCCCACCGTTTCCAGCTCATGTCTCTTTCTGTAAACGAACTCAATTACCTTATCTGGCGATATCTGCAGGAGGGTGGCTTAGATGTCAGTGCTTATGCTCTGCAGGATGAAACTAACGTCGACCAATATGAGTCCAGGTACCGGTCCAAGGTGCCCATTGGTTGCTTGGTAGACCTTGTACAAAAGGGTATCCTGTATACCAAGGTATCGGAGATGGTTGATGCCAACAAGGAGTTGGCCACGCAGGATGTTGTCAACATGGACTTCAATCTTTTTGGTGCTCTTAGTGAAGAATGGCAGAAGGAAAAGGTGGAGGACAGAACACTCACAAAGGCCGACAAGCAATCAGGAAAGCAGGTGCAGGTTTCAGCAAATGGCAAGAAGATTGTTGGCGGAGATTCCAGCTCTCCGGAAAGGGCTGATGCTCAAGAAAGCCCCTCTCTTCCGCTCGTTAAACCACTCCATTCCTACTTCAACTTCCCGCAAAGTTTAGCAAACAGTTGGTGCCCAGTGGATGACAGCACCGTGTCGTGGGGTCAGCGAGATCATTACGCTGATATATGCAAGCTAGTACCAGACCCACTCACCGGAAAAGTCGACCCTGAACTCCGGCTTCTTCCCCATCCGCTTTCGGGGAAAGACATCGTGGCAATCAGCTGGAGTCCCAACGGAAAGTCACTCATAACGGCTTCTGCCAATGGCGAGCTCCGCATGTGGGACATTGGCGGGTCCATAAAGTTCATTATGGCACTACATCATTCTCCAGTATTGGCAATCCGCTGGTCTCCTGACGCTAACCATATTCTAACACTCGATGCCACCAATCGTGTGGTGATCTGGGACAGCAAAACAGGACAGCCAGTACAACACATCGACAACAATCGTAGTAGTAATGCTTCTGAAAACAATGGAACACCTACAGCCGATGGAGTTGTTTCTCAGGCTACTTATGGTTTTGACGCCTGCTGGATTGACGATTTCAAGTTCGTGATACCAGGGCTGCGCCATACCCTGGTGGTATATCAATTGGGTGACATCGCACAACAGCCAGTGGGCGTTTTGACCGGACATTTGGGCTCTATATCTACAGTTCGCTACAGTCGAGAGCTCAAGCTCCTCTGCTCAAGCTCAGATGATGGAACCATTCGGCTATGGAGAGGAAATTCTACTAATTCGCTACAGGTGTTAATAGGGCATTCAGGACCTATAACATACTTGAATTGGTTGAAAATGGAAAATGATGATAATAATAAGGACCAGTTTTGCTGGTACCTCATAAGCTGTTCCATGGACTCCTCCATTCGTATCTGGAATTTCCTTGAAAATGAAGTTGTAGATTCGAAAATTTTGCAGGATGGACTTCCTATTTTGACAGCTGATCTTTCCAACGATGGAAAAAAGTTGGCTACGGGAGATGCTGGTGGAAAGGTCATGATCTGGGATGTGTCGAATCTTGAACACAAGATTAAACATACAGCCACTTATGATCCCGAGCTTCCAAAATTGGAGCCTTCTTCATCTGTTGACGATGTCAACTTTGTTTCCTCTATTCACTGGAGCAAGGATAACACCAAGATAGCTGTTAGTTACAGCAAGGCTCAGAGTTGCGTCTTAGAGGTGTAGGAAGTCAAGCCGATTTCGAGGCCATTTAGAGTTGTAATGTTTCAATATCCGATGTATAGTATGTATTAATAGGCGCTTGCAATGAACGTACTTGAGAATGGGGTAAGTTGAAGCTCCTATAGATTATTTGGACGAAGCCTACTCTTGTCAGGATGTCAATTGTCGTTTCTAATTGATCGCAGAATTCCCGCTTAATTGTGCGTACTTTCGTGCGCACTTAGAAGCATACTTCCTACTTTCAATTTTAATTCAACCCAAACTCCGTAACTACGAATTACATTATAGTTTCTAATACTGCTTATTATACGATTTGCCCAGCCTGTTTTCTAACGAGTATATATTAATGAAAGTGTAATTTGCTCTTTATGATATATTTATTATGCTTATTCACTGCCTTCAGTATTTTCGACGGTCAATTTTCTTATTGACTACTACCCTGGTGATATTTGTTCCTTTTCTCTTTGGCATATTTCACCGATCTCACAAGGCCGGCGGTCAGAATTCCCTTGAGCGATTGGATACTGGCAGGTCTACTCACCGTCTCTTTGACTGATAATGCAAGGTTATCAGCCAAGGAGTTATCAGAAGCAATCTTCTGAACGAACTCGGCATTCTTGTAGTAATTAGTGGATGGGATGTATTCCCAATCCTCGATCGGAATCTCAAAAATTCTTGTAGATGGATCATTTGCCAGCTCTTGTAGTTGGAAGAACGATAACTCGGAGTGCTTCTTCACAGGCTTCAATAACTCCTTAGTCACGCTTGGAAGTTTCTCCAAGACGTTTTGAGAAATCAAATCCTTAGAGAACTCATTCTGATACTTGGACACGTACTTACTCAACAATCTCTTTCTAAAATTCTTAGGAAGCTCAGCAAGAATGCCAGCCTTGGTGTCGACAGACAAATTCAACTTATAGACATGATCCTTTGCATCATCAGAAGTTTGTCTCTGTAGGATATCAGAAAAGTATGTCTTGATGAGGGGTTGGTAGAGCTGTCTGAAGAGATGGAACTGACTAGCAACAATATTATCCACTTTCTTTGGGTTCTCACCTCCTATCCGAAGTCTTGGATCGCCGATATAAGACAAAGAGGCAACCTTTTTGTAGAGTTCAGACTCCTTGATGGTGTCCTTTTGTAATAGTAAAGTTGACAACTTGAGAGCATTGACAAGGTTAAATTGATTCAATAGGGAGATGTTAGGCGAGTTTCTGACAATAGCAACAGGCTTGTGAAGACGGCCACTAAGGTACATTGTGGTCCAGTTGGTGAGATCATCGATCAATGTGTCAATTGAAGTGACCCCGTACTTGAGCTGGAAATCAGCCTTGGCCTTAGGAGACCGAACAAAGTTCATGTTGACAAAGGGGTTGAAGTAAACGCCTGCTCCCATTTCACCAACTCTGGAAATGGCATTAGAGCCAAGAAAACGGAGGCTGGAGTAGTGGTGTGGAAACTGGTGGATATTTAGTGAATGCCAATGCTCTGGATAGGAAACAGCGAAGATCATATCAAGCTGAGAGTTCGAGATGTCAACATCTTTTCCCTGGCTAAACACCTTTGAACCATAGCCAATAGCATAACGTACTGGGGCGTTGAACTCCCAAAGAATCTGCTTGAGCAGCTTGGTCATGCGGTCATCGTTAGCAACAAGTTGGTTAGAGCCAAACTTGTACGGCAACTGGTTGGCGGTCTTTAGGTCCTTGATGCTTCGGAGATAGTAGTGGAAGTCAACAGGAGCAGACTGGAGTTCCAAGAGCTTGGCATCCAGTAGCTTGAACTTGTCCTTCTGCTGGATATTGGACAACTCTTGCCTGACGCCAAAGGACCCAGAAGCGTTGAAAACCACATGGCCCGAGGGCTTGTACTTGGTGAAAAGCTTGTCCAACAATATCTGCGTGTCGTTGTCGAGTGCAGGCACCTCGTGAGAGTAGTTATTGCTCTTTACAGACTCTTCAACGGTATCTCTGGATCCAGAGCTGTCAGAAGAGCTGTATCGGATAAAAGAGGATGGCTTGAAAGAACGCAGTATTGAGCTGCAAGCCACTGACCTGAGGTGCTGGTTGCTGGAGATCATTATGGAACGAGGGACGGTAAAATGGCTTTAAAGTGCTGGCGAAAAAAGGCAGAACAATTGGCGGAAACTCGGGTGTATATTGGTTGAAAGAAGCACAGTAATCGGGTTGAAACTTGGCGATTTCGGAGCCGGCTTTTAACAGTAAGTTAATTCGATAAATGGAAACGCTGCAGAGTTATGTACGAGCAAAAAGTAACCGGCGTTTGGAGATATATCTGTCGAAAAAGGCGGCGTAGAAAAGCGCCGGCATTGCGCCATATTTATACGAAACCAGAAAATGGCACCGGTTTCAGGGCGCGGCAGACCAGACAGACCTTAAGCTGGAGAGGGGAAGCGAGTTGCCGGATGCGGCAAAATGAATACAGGTGGAGGATGTGGACAGGACACTGGGCAGGTCTACTTGCTACAAATGAACGAGGCTGGCTCCCAGTAGAATTCTGGGATGGCATACGGTGCTTCTATGGCTGCCAGTGCTTCTGTGCAGGTCCATCAAGTCTGTTGAGAGCTGGAAGGTGTGTGGACTCCCGGTAGCCTGCGGCGGCCAGCGGTGCGATCTGCCACACTCCTCGAGTGATGATCTGCTCCACGGCGTGCGCTGGCGCTGCCATGATTTGGTGCCCGGTGGGCAGGCGAACGGTGCCGCGCAGTATGCCGGACTCCACCGGGCACCTGAGGCCTGCGGCGCCCTGCAGCGTGGTTTGTTGGACGCACAGTGCTGCGGTGCAAAAATCGACACATGCCACTTTGGGCATGTGTTTTGAGCTGTTGGGAACCACCACTGTCTGCTGGTTATTACGGTTTGTGCCGGAGTCTTATCCCGTAAGCCAGCATGTTTTGGTATCTATAACACCTACGTGGCTTGTAGCCAGATAGCAGAAACACGCTTGCACAGGCAATGCCGAGCTGTTCTATTAATAGAGGCTGCCAGTGGTCTGCTGGGTCTAGATCAACCTCTGAGCGCTGGTCACGTGTAGCTTCCGCTTTTACCGAACTGGCTGTCTGAAAGGTCGTGCTCGGGCCAGCATCTGTGAGTTATTTTGGGAGTGGCTTTGTAGGCCTGGGATTTGCTGAAACCGGATCAAGTCTCATAGCCATCCGGTAGTGACAAGCCCAAGAGCAGGCTGCAAAGAAGATTCATGTGTGGCTTGTAGTCTGCTGCGCCACGTATGCGGGGTCTGTATTTTGGGTCTGCAAAGTCTAGACATACTATAATGGTAGAATTATGGGGCGAAATAGTAGCTTTGATGATTGTATTGGCAAGTTTGCAGTGTAGGCTGGGCACCATTGCTAGGTAGGTATGTATCCATGCAACCTGAGCGTTTGGTGCACCACGTCAAAGAGATGATGCTTCCTAGGACAGGAATCACGGGCTGTGAGGTGGTGCAGGGCTTTGTGGTAGTCTGTCGGTGCAGGAAGTTGACGTTGTAGTGTTGTAACTGATTTGCAGTTGCATGTAGGCGCAGGTGAAGGTGACAGGTGTTCCTACTTATGGTTACATTCCGGCACATGTAGACCATGTCCTGGTGGCATATTCAGATAGAGCTTCATTTACAGCTTCAATCCGGAGTTGTCAAACAATAGTCGCCGTAGCATGTTGATGATAGCTGTTTCCTGTGGGGTTGTCGCAGGTACCATCAGTTTCTTGAGCAATCGGCTAGCCTCTGAGATGGCTATTGAGGTCCCGCTTGTGTTTCGCTAACTATACGTCGATCTGTTCGCCTACATTCTTCTCCTGTCACAAGGCTCTACTTCTAGTTATGCTACCCTCGCTGGCACTATCGGCGCTTTGTCTCTCTCTCTCTCTCTCTCTCTCTTTCTCTGCTACCAACTTGCTTCAATTGTCCGTACAATGTCCTTGCTACAATACTCCGATTTCTAGTTTATCTTGACTGTAACTTCTCTTTCTGACTCATTGGCTGCTTCCTACAATCTGCTTCCTACAATTTGCTTCCTACAATATGCTGTGACTTTTTCCCAAATTCTTTCCGTCATCTTCTTTCTTACTGCTTCTTTCACTTCAATTCCTCTTCACTTCAATTCCTCTTCTCTTCCTCCCCTTCTCATCCCTACACCACATGCGCGCTTCAACATGTAAACAACTCTTAAACTCTTTTCTCTCATTTCCTCTTTTTTTCTTCTTCTTGTTCTTCTCCTTCTCTTTCCAGCTAAATGCCGGACTTCCACTTAGAATCTTCAGTACCTCGTAAAAGGTATTCTTCTACATCTCGGCTTAGCCAGGGCAGGCAGCCCGTTGACAGCCCCAACACCATTCTCTCTCAACTTGATGCAAATGTACCAACGCGTCCTCCTTCCGCTAAGAGAAAGCGCCTCAGTCTTCTTCCAAATAATGTTAGCATCGGTGCACCACGTCTAGCACGTCCTCCTAGAATGTCCAGAGGTCCTTCGGGCTTTGGAATGTCGCCTTCGATTCAGAAACTTGTCCAACAGTCGGCCACTCGAACTTCCAGGTTATCCATGTCCAACGCCAGAAAATCTCTTGTTAACCGGCCTCCTACTCTCAGCTTCAATCCACCATCCTCATCCTCTGGCAGGTTTCTGGACAACTCCTTAGTGGCAACGCCATCGTCTCATCCTTTTGTCAACACTCTCAGGCAGCAGAACCGCAGCGACCTTAGGTTTCTCCGAAACCGCAATTTCCAGGCAAAGCTCCAGAAAGAACTCTTTGATTATCTCTCCACCAACAAGTTCGACATCCAAATGAAGCAGCAACTCACAATTAAAACGCTTCGGAGCCCCACGCAGAAGGAGTTTGTCCTCATATTCCAATGGCTCTACAAGAAGATTGACCCCGGTTACAAGTTTGTCCGCTCGATCGAGCAAGAAGTCTATTCGATACTAAAATTTTTAGAGTTCCCCCATCTAGACAGCATTAACAAGTCCCAGATAAGTGCTGTGGGAGGCTCCAATTGGCCTATCTTTCTAAATATGCTTCACTGGTTGATGACTTTGGTCCAGCAAAGTCAGAAGTTTGACTCTCTAGACCTCGACAGCTTGCAAGACGTTCAAGTCCAGCAGCCCAATAATTCTGTCGTCGTCCAGGACATTGATGATTCCATGATAAGCAAGGAAAACACCGCCCTTGATAGGTTGTTCACCACTTTTGCTCTCAAGTCGTACAAGGCATACTTGGCAACAGGGACAGATGATTACTCCTCCTATTTCAAGGAAATGCAGGCAGACTACAACGTTTGTATTCAAGAGCTTGCGAGCAGGTCTGAGGAATTGGCCACCAAAAATGGTGCTCTCAGCGCAGAATTGAATGAGAAAACTGTCCAGCATCAAAAGCTTCACAGCAAAGTCCAGCGCACTAAGGCTCTTGAAATAGATGTGGCTAAATTCCAGAATTACATTGACCTTCAACGGAAGAGAAGCGAAAAATGGCCCAAGGTAATAGAAAAGGCCCAGCAGGATATTGAGAGCATCAAAAAGAGTATTAAAGAGGCAGAGGAAGAAAAGCAAAAGATAACTGAGGATTTGAGCTCAAGAGGCTTTAGTTTAGCAGCAATTGAGGAGATGCACAAGGAAAGGGCACAACTTTCTGCAAGTCTCAACGATGCCGAGCAGAAGCAAAACCAGATCAAGCAGACTAACGACGACAGGCTCTCTGAATTATCGCAGCTGTCTAAGCAATTGCATCAGCTAATCTCTACTTATAATTCTAGTGTTTACCAGATTCTTAACTCGTTTGAGCCCGCAGATGTGCCGAAATTGACTATTCCCTCCTTCTCTGAAGAATCTGTGGTTGATGACTCGAAATTGGGATCGCAGCCAGAGAAAATTGTTCCAGACTTTCCAGCGCTCGACATTAAATCTAAAATCAGCAGCTTGAAGAAAATCCTTCTTGATAACCATACTAACAACCAGGATGAAATCATAAAGTTACAAGAGAAATTGGATGACCTTAAACTAAAGATTGTGTCTCAGAAGGACGTCTTGGAGGAGCTTGAGGATGAATTGGCCAAATCAAGGAAGGAGTACACTGAGCTGAATGAACAGAAGACCGCAGAGGTCTCGAGCAAACAGTGGAAATTAGAACAATGCAGCAAAGAATCAAGGTTGTTGGCATTGCAGATAGATGAAAGTGGAAAGCAGATTCAGGAGGACTTTAATAACACTGAAGCCAGTTTAAAGAAACTGACCGCGCAGCTTGCCGAAGAAAGAAATAGGTTGTTGATCAAGCTGGCCAATTGTATGAGTTACGCAGTGACATTCAAAACCGGAATAATTAATGATTTGGAAAACGTTAATGAGAAGTTGGCCGAGGAACACGACGAGCTGTTGAAAGCAATCGAGTTATAATTCCACGGATATATTACTACACCATGTACCATTATTTTATGATTAATATGCGCTATATTATTCAAGTAAACCCGATTATTTAGTAAAAACAGCACAAAGCCTAACATATTTATTTTGACGATGGCATCCGCTTCCGCTTCTTGTAGTAGTTCTTCTGAAAGAATGGATGATGAGCGCCGGTAAGTTCCTTATTTTTGTTTTTGGAGTACTCGACGTAAGCCATATCTTCACCTCCAGCCAAGCCTGAAAGAGAGCTTTGATTTTTCGTAGCTTTTGACTGAGACACCTTCAACCTCTTGGATATTCCATGTCCAATTATGTTCTCCGAATCTTCACCAATTTCGACGCCAGCTGCTTCTTCATTCTTCAACAACACTTCCTGTAATAACTCCCTTCTTTCCTTTGCTGTAGAATATGCAAGGTTAGGTAAATTCTCCATTCCATGGAGATGCGTAATAATCTTAAATGCATAGCCCTGATCGACCAAAAACGCTTGCCTCTTTGTCGAGTAGTACATTTCCTGTGTATCTTTTGAGACCAATGAGTAAAAAAATGCGTTAAATCCCTCATCGTTTCTTCTCTTTGCCCTCAAAATACGACCCAATCTTTGAGCTTCTTGTCTTCTCGAACCATAATGAGAAGAAATTTGGATCAAGCACGTTGCTTCTGGTAAATCGATGGAGGTATCGCCCACCTTTGATAGAAAAATAGTGTTCACCTGATCATTATACTGAAAGTTCTGCAAAATGTTCATTCTCTCCTGCTGTGGTGTTGAACCATAAATGAAAGGTTTCCCCAACTTCAATGCATATTCCTGTAAAGCGTAGACGTTATCTGAGAACACGATGATCTTATCTCCTCTGTTTTCATGATAATGAATCAAAAATTGGCATGCCTGAAATTTGGTAGGGTTCATGATGTATAATAGCATCCTCTTCCGAGCATTCTCTCTTAGGTACTCTTGATAAAATTCCGATGTCATTGGACACCAAACCTCAGCACATTGAACATTTGCGATATGTCCCTTCTGTGAAAGTTCCATCCAATTTGCTTCATATAGCTTGGGACCAATAAGGAAATTCAAATCAGAAATTTTCTCATCCTCTCTGACCAAGGTGGCCGTCAATCCCAATTTTGCATGCGCAGCGATTGTGGTCACAACTCTTCGGAACATTGCTGCCGGGACCACATGCACTTCATCTAGAATAATGAAACCCCACTCTCGAGATGTAATAAAATCCATCACTTTCTGAGAATCATGGGATCTGTTTCTTGTATTAGCCACCATAGAGTAGGTTGAGATCACCAAACCAGCATCTCCGGTGAACATTTCCTTATTCTCGGAAGTGAAGACTGCAACATCCTGTGGCTGAATAGTGCACCATTGTAGAAACTGTTGTCTCCACTGCATGACAGAAACAGATGATGTACATAAGACTATCACGGATTTTCTAATCGTACAAGCGGCCGTAATTCCAACTAGCGTTTTACCCGCTCCGCAGGGCAAGACGATAATGCCTGACCTGGCACGACCATTACCAAACATCTTACTCAATGACTTCTCCTGGTATGGACGGATCTGAGTGGAAGGCTTTAGATCAATTTCAAGATCCGGATTCCGAAGATCGTTACGGAAATCGTACTCTTCTAGCATTGGATAGTCGATCTCCTGGCATCTTCTCTTGACGACCTCCACAGACTCGGCAGACACCTCAAAAGAATGCACTGCATCGATATCTTCAGCATCCTCATCGCCACCTTCTCCAATGACGCTGGCGTATATATCCTCGATATCCTCTTTAGATCCGTTGCCATTGGCGCCCTCTCCTGTCTGTTGGTTTTCACCCTGTGCTAATGGGCCCAGATCGCCTTCGCTGGTGTGCTTAACAAGTCCATCTGCAGTTGTTGTCTCGCTATTCCGGATCCTCAAGTTACCGATCACAGGGTCCTGCAAAAGCATCCTCAAAATGTCCGCTTGTGAAGACTCGACGAAGTAACGGTTATGCTTCAAGACCAATTTAATCTTACCGTAGGAATGAGTGGCTTGCTTAATGAATTCGACAACCGATGGAGCCACCGGCACTTTAGACAACCTGTCTAGAACGGAAATGATGTCATCGGTCTCCAAGCCGACAGAGACTGCCGCATACAACGAGTGCGTCGTCACTCGATATTCATGCATAAAGCTAGGACGACTCACGGGCTCCGCTATAGTGACTAAAAAGTCCTGTGCCTGTTCAAATAGAGGAGAAAAACTCTCCAAGTATATTTTGCCATCCAATGGGCTGATCCAAATTGGCCTGGACGCATGGTCCGGCTTTAACTTTAAGTAGGAGAAGTCTGATCTACCAAAGATCCTGGAAACCGAATCTGGCACAAAGTTCGCCGGCCTATCCATCGACAACTCATGTTCTATTTCGTTTTCCAGCTCATTGTCCGGCTGATCCTTCCGCTTCCTGGTCTGTTCTCCGAGCTCCTTGACCCTGTGAGGTTTGGATTGATCCACTAGCTCAAATTCGGAATCTGCAGTGTCATCCGTTGCAGAAGAAGCATTGTCTGTGTAGAAGTAATCTTCATCTTCTGCATCAGGCCGAATCTCTGCATTTGAGACAGACATAAAGGGCTTTGAACGTAATAGTTGGGAAAAAAAAAAGGCGAAATAGATCAGGCTAAAAAAATGAGAAGGCGAAGCGAAGAAATATATCTTAATACACGCATCCGTACACCAAATAGTATAGAGTATGTCACTAGGTTGTGGCTGATTCTGTTGAAACATGTATTAGGGGTCAAAAGGAAAATACCTGTGCTCCTAAACTTAATGCATTTCCAAATGTTTGCAACCACTTGCCCATAGAAAACTGGAATTGGCAGCTGGTCTACATCCGTACTGAAAATTCTCCATTTCTGCCACTTTCTACTGAATGCCTGCTGCGGTAACCTCCTCAAAAGAATCTTACTTCTAGCACTCCTGATTAATTTATAAACTGATAACATCTCGCTCTTGCTATCTAATCCTTGAATTTATAACTTCCACTGGCCATGGTAATTTTTCCTCCTCTGTAGGAGCCTCTCTTCAGCTTATTCTTGTTCTTTGTGAAGTCCTTACCCCTGACTTTCAACAGCTTCTCGTTGGCCTTCTCTCCCCAATTTCCGGCAGCTCCTTTATATGAATTATCCATCAAAGTTCTATCTTCAAAGGCAATCTTGGACTTGTCGATTCTAGAGAAATGTTTTCTTTGTCCTGGTTTTAGCTCATCCACCTGGGCAGGGATTGCTTCCACAGCTCCAGTCTTTAATTCCGTCTTTTGCTTTTTGCTTTGAGTGTTACTATCATCCTCGTTGATCTTTCTTTTCTTGGACTCCGATTCTGACTCTGGCTCACTAGAGCTCTCTGAATCACTATCAGAATCACTAGAACTGTCCGAGTCGGAGTCGCTCGAACTGTTCGAATTGCTGGAGCTGTCCGAACTAGATTCACTCTCCGATTCACTGGAACTAGATTCACTTTCCGATTCACTGGAACTGGATTCACTCTCCGATTCACTAGAACTAGATTCACTCTCCGATTCACTGGAACTAGATTCACTCTCCGATTCACTGGAACTAGATTCACTCTCCGATTCACTGGAACTAGATTCACTCTCCGATTCACTGGAACTAGATTCACTCTCCGATTCACTGGAACTAGATTCACTCTCCGATTCACTAGAACTGGATTCACTCTCCGATTCACTGGAACTGGATTCACTCTCCGATTCACTGGAACTGGATTCACTCTCTGACTCGCTTTCACTCTTCTCACTCTCGCTTAATGATGCTGTCTTAGAACCCTCATCTTCTAATATAACCAAATCTTTATCCTTTAATAAGTCTTCGAGTTTCTTTTCTGGTTCGGAAGCGGTTAATTTCTGTTCATTAGCCTCCTCCAACAATTCCTTCTTAGCCTTCTTGAAACCGTTTCTTTCTAAATAGTCAGCAATATATGTAATTAGTAACTCTTTGGAGGCTGTCATTTTTCTACGCAAAGAATAAATTGCTAATTGTAAGAATAATTCAGAAAAGTGAAAAATTAAGGAACCAAAAAAAAAAAAAAAAATTTTCAGTTTGACAAATTAGGAAATTGTCAGACGAGTAGATTATAGTGGCAGATAAATAGTTTGAAGGGTGAAGCAGAAGTATGACAAGTTCTTAAAAAACCTGAAAACGGCCTTCTGAAGTAAGTGTGCTTGTATATATTCTACTTAATGGGTGCTCAAAAAAAATAGCAGCCAGGGGGTATGTCGGAAGAGTAATAGAACGGAATACTAAGTATGATGAAAATTGTGGCTACCCTATCTGCAGTCGAGAAGTAGAACTGCTTCGTTGGAGAAATAGGTGATTGGCAGTCTTTTACTTATTTGGAAGGCTCGCATCCTGGTTTGCTCTCTGTATGCATATAGTCTGGTGTGGCAGTCATGAGCCTGCAGCGTGTATTCCGTGGCGAAACGGAATAAACCTGTAAATAGCATCTGTTTAAAGAGAGACCGCAGGCATCTGTTAGAGAATTCATGTGCTGTATTTCTGACTTCATGTCGCTGTCGCTTTCTAACTCTGGCACCGTCAATAATTCCTTCGACAGCTTCCCGTGGTCGCTTTTTCATATATGCGGAGCTGAATGTCTACTCGTTCTCCTGTTCATCTTTCCTCCAACATTGTAGTTATTTCTGCTCCTCTGTTGTCGTCCTCTTTCCGTGTCTTTTTTCATCTTAGACCTATCATCACGCTATGACCATCCTCGGCGCTTAATCACTCCTCACATTTTTTTTCCATCTTAGCTAGAGCTGAGAAACCTATACCATGGCCTGGGGGTACTGCTCACTTTTCTTATTTCATATCACACATACTCTATTTAAGTACTCCAAGACTTTTCGAACCTCTAGCCTCATCTCATTGCTTTTCTTCCACCCTTTCAGCCTCTTTTGCATACTTGTTCTCTGCGCTCGCAACCAGGGCATCCATTACCCAAGCTTCTCGCACCCGCACACCGGCATTTATTTTATCTAGGCGAAACGAGTAGCTGATTTGTTCTGTGGCACCTGGGTGTATCTGCATTACTGCAATAATAGATCAGTATTATGACAAAGGAAACGAAAATTGTTATCATCACTTCGGACGGTGACCACTTTCCAGTGGAGAGAAAGGTGGCAGAGAAGTCGATCCTCATCAAGAATATGCTCAAGAATCTTCTTCCTGCTGAAGAGGAAGACGATGAAGACGAAGACGAGCAGCCAGACCAGATCGAGATCCCAACGCAGAATGTGCGCTCTGCTGTGATGAAGAACATATTGGAATGGTGCGAGCATTACAAAAACTACGATTTCCCGGACGAAGACCAGGATGATGACTCCAAGAAGTCTGCGCCAATTGATCCTTGGGACAGCAACTTCTTGAACGTGGACCAGGAAATGCTATACGAGATCATCTTGGCGGCAAACTATTTGAATATAAAGCCGCTCTTGAATGCCGGCTGCAAGGTGGTTGCCGAAATGATCAGAGGAAAGTCTCCAGAAGAGATCCGAAAGACGTTTAACATAGTCAACGACTTTACGCCGGAAGAGGAGGCTGCGATCAGGAGAGAGAACGAGTGGGCCGAGGACCGTTAGGTGTATGTCTGTTGTGTACAAAGTGTATTTGCTAGGAAGAAGAATTGTGGATAGTGAATGAACTAATTGGATTTGAGCAAGCTGCAAGCTGGGCCGCCGAACGGGCCCTGTAGTTAGTCTTTATGTGCTGATGAGAGAGTAGTGAGAGAGTAATGCTTGGATGGAATTGGTGAGAGGTATGGTTATGGGTGAAAGATGGTGAGATCCGGCTTTGGAGGGGCTCTAGAGTATGTAGACAGCTGCGTGATGGTGGAAAGGCAGAAAGACAGTAGGACGGAAAGACTAAAGAGAATAGAAAGTCGGTGGAAAGGCCGCAAGGTGCTAGAAACCGGTGCTTTGGAAGCACATCAAGATGCTGGAACGCCGTATCCTATTGATGGTTGTGTCTACGAAGCTGTGGAAGCTGGCAGTAAGCCGACGGCAGCTCCGAACGGCATGGAGGCCCTGAACCCTGATTTCCTTGCCTGCCTTCAGCACCCAGCTGGGATTCCGGTCTATGACTACTGATGTCTGGTACTCCTGCAACTCGGCTCGTAGGACAGTAGTTTTCTTACCTGCTGGCAAGCTTCCCCGGATATTGCCGGTTTGGGAACCGTGCTGAACCCTGCTCTCGTTTCCTCGAAATTTTCTACTGGTACCTTACAACTGTCTACTAAGCTGGTGTGTAGTATAAATATGCTTCAACTGAGCTGCTGCTTCAATATCCTATGTTCTTTTACGGTGCTTGTGCCCAGAAACTGTCTCTCGAAGTCTCTTTTCTCTTTTCTCGGCTGGTAGCTGTGCTTGGCGCGGCGCTTAAAAGTGATGTAGCATCTCCATGGTCTGCATGCACCAGGCACCGGCCTGCACCTGCCTCCACCTGCCTCCAGTTTCCCTTGGCACTCAATTGCTGTAGCTGCATTTGCATGGCACAAATGCAGCTGGATGCATATCAATGCAAAGGACTTCGGACTACAACCAATATCCTGCCGTTCGGCACTGCTGCTAATGGTCAGCAGTCCACAGCTGCGCAGATCCAAAAAAGAGAAAGTCACTGCCTCGACTCCACTTGGCTCAAGTCTTACTGCTCTCCACCCACCTGCTGTTGCCCAGCCTCTGAACTGCTGTTGCCTCCAAGCACTTGTGCTTCTTTTTGTTTCTCTGATATCACCGCCATTGTGTCTCTGCCGACCAACACCGACTGCCCCTAGTTCACTTGCTGTCTGCCGCAAACCCCGGCCCCACAACCACACCACACCACAGCCTTATTCACCACATCTACTTCTCTATATTCATCTCACATTAAGTGTACTTCACTAGTCTGCATTGCTCTTTTCTCCATGCCTGAAAATCGCCGCCAGAGCTTGCGGCTTCCTGGAATTCTCAAAAGAAGGTCTAGTTCCGAAGTTACCAGTGGCGACGGCACTGTGTTAAAGTCTCGATCGTTGCATCTACCCAAAAGACTTCACAGCAAAGCTGCCCGTTCTTCCAGCTCCACAATGATCTCCACTGACAGCCACGAGATCAATCTCCCAAGCGGCAGCAACGTCAACCTTGCCGTGGAGCCAGAACTCCCGAAGCTGAAGGCAGTTCGTGGCGAGAAGTCGTCCAGAACAGACTTTTCACGTCTTCGACGAAAGCTACCGTTTGGTGGAAACTCCGAGAACGATGATGATTCAGACGAAGAAGACGATGGTATCGGCTTGTCCGGCGACCTCGTCATCGACTCCAACGTGCCCCAGGTTAGGATCATGCCCGAGACGCCTGTCAGTAACCTGAAGCAGCAAATTCCCAACATCAGGATCCACTCGCAGCCAATGACTGCCGTGAAGAGCCAGCCACTACCGCAGTCTCAGCAACGCCAGATGGGCATTCTCTCCTCGATCATCAACACGTTGAACTTCCATTCCTCCACCGACCTCAGCCGTAAAACTGATGACGCACTGGATCACGCTAACGAAGTCCCTGACAACTTAAAGACTCAGACCTCCAGATCCTCCACAATGCTCTCAAGCAGAGACTCCATCAGTCCTCTGTCTGCGGAAAGCATTTCCTTTAAACCGGTCAAGAAGCCTCTTCCCGCCGAGTCTGATCAGAAGGGCTTATCGCTTGACGACTTCCCCGACTCCGACCATGAAAACTACCTGGAAACTTCGAGTCCAAGTATGCTTCCGCAGAGCCCGTACCTCTCTCCACCAAAGTCGCCGAATCTGTCACTAGTGTTCCCGAACTCGACGCCTTTCCCTGGCACTGAGCACAAAGTAGCGTCTTCATCTCTCCCTAGGCACCGGTCCAAGAGCATGCTTGTGGGCGCTATGAAGAATCGTTCCGACGTGCCTAAAAGTCGTCACAGAGGATCTGTCAGAGAGGTCACGGTGCCCCAGATGGAAAGTATCACCTTTCATAAGGTCATGTCCAATCTACCCGACCTTTCTGATGTCATAGAGGATGAGAGATTCAAATACGATCGCCTCAAGCGGCAGCTTGGCATCAACATTCCGAGTGAAAAGCGCCAGGAGTCCTTCCACAAGCAGTTCCCAGAAATCCCATTCACGGAAACGCTTCTTATGTCAAGTTCAGGAGCATATCGCAAAGACCTTATCATTCAGGGCCGTATTTTTCTCAGCGAGCATCATATCAGCTTCTATGCCAACATGCTTGTGAGCAAGACAATTTTCTCTATTTCCCTTGGTAAGATCGTCGATATCAAGAAGCGTAAGACGGCCATGATTCCCAACGCTATCGAGATCAACACCATCCATGACAAGTTCACTTTTTGCACTATTCCAGCACGTGATGACGTGTTTAACCTGATAATCAAGGTGTGCGCTGCACTTAACGGGAACAGCAACTTGCAGCACAGAAGCAATTCGGTGGATGAGAAGGACTCACCATACGGGTCTCAGGATGAGTTAGTCGACTACGACTCCGACCGGGAGCTTTCTGAGCCCGCCGAGAAGGCTGTTCAAAAGTTATCCGATCAGAAAAATGGCCGAAACACCGACAACTTCGAATCTAACGCCAATAACGGCACTTCAGTGTCGGCAAATATTAGTGGATCCGACTCAGACTCTACAATATCCGACGAAGAAAACATGATCAAGGATAATGAAGAAGAGGATGATCATCTGTTCAATGGGCTACCGTTTTCTGGACCAAGGCATCACTCTCCGACATCAAATGGATATCATGCGGAATCCGGAGAGACAATTATTCAAGACAGCGTGCTTCAGGCGCCAATCGGAGTTGTATATAATCTTCTGTTTGGTGAAGATACGAGCTTCATGAAGAATATCCTAAAAGCACAGAAAAATTTTGACATAAGCGTTGTCCCGAAATTTGCAAACAAGAAGCGTTATTACACTTATGTCAAACCTTTGTACAGCAAAATTGGCCCTAAACAAACCCGATGTCTTGTTCACGAGACTATCAATGAATGTGACTTTGAGAGAATGTGCTCTGTCACGCAGATGACAGACAACCCTGACGTTCCGTCGGGGGGCTCATTTCAGGTGAAGACATGTATTTTTCTCAGCTGGGCAGAAAACAACAGCACTCGGTTTTTTGTGGTTACTTCAGTAATCTGGACTGGTAGATCGTTTATCAAGTCTGCGGTTGAAAAGGGAACCATTTCCGGCCAGAAGGAATCCTTAGAGATTCTTGTTCGAGAGGTGAAGAAGAAATTACAGACCGGAGGTATCACTACGGGCGGTAAGAAGGAGGAGGCCAAGCAAAAGGAAGAGGTTAAGCCTGTTTTTGAGGAAGAAGAGGTTGTTGCTCCGCAGCTGATACAGATCGAGAAGGCTTGGTGGGAAGTTGTACTTGAGCAAATTGATGTTAAGATGATTCTGATTCTGTTGCTCTTTTTTCTGATTCTTTGGGACAGATACCATCCTTATCATATGTCTGTTGGCAAGCAGTCATCTCTCGTCAATTCTCCATGGGAGGACACCTCCTTTGGATCAGCAGATATGCTCAAAAGCGAAGCTGAACTATGGAGCTGGATTGATAAGCGAAGTGTTGCGGAAAGTAGAGTTGCAATGGATCAAGACGAAGATTATGTTCAGAAGTCTATCAAGCAGCTGTCAGGCCAGGACTTAAGAGAAACAATTAGAGTGCTGGAGGATCGATTGGGAGTTCTGAAGGAAAAGGAAAGGATGATACAGTAAAAGTCATGAAGTAGCATGGTGTCTAATATTTTCGGGTTTATTTATTATATTTATTGCATGGATAGTGAGGCTGATTTGCGAATAAAGGTGTATTATTGATCATAACTTTTGAGTAGTTAGGGCTAGCATCTGGTAGAGAAGACTGCTCATGATCAGGCAGGCCAGTCTATAGGAGATACCCGAAACGATACAACGGTAGAGAGCTGGCGCTAGAAACAGCAGCATAATTGCTATTGGTATAATCACATGAGGTGAGTAGCACAGCGGAAGTGAACAAAAAGGCGTCGGTAGATAGAATAAGCGTATTACTTTGGTGAACACTACCGTATGTAACGTAACCCTTTGTGTGTGTGGTTCTGATGTCAAAAGTTAAGATGTTTCCAACTACTAAGAGTCCATGCAAAGTTATGATAATAGGCTTGGACGATCGGCGCGTCGATGTACGCGTGGTTTAAGAATACTTGCATAATATCAAATACTCCTTCTTTTACCGAAACAGAAATCAGAGTATGAAGGACAAGTTGCTTTTGTCTTCTACAGATGACTGCAATGAAAGTTCCCAAGATAATGGCGTGAGAAGGGTGTTGAGTTATAGCAGAGATCAGAATGAGTCTAAGAAACTAGAAGATCAGGTTGAGCAGTTAGACATTCTCAAGAAAAAATGCGGTGACTTGACAGAAGAATTAAATCTTACAGATCATGACATCATGAATGAGGCACAGAAGATGAAGAAAAGGCACTTGAATCTGCTGAACTGGTACAATGAATTGAAGGACTTGTCGATGAAACTGATTGGAATAATAGGAGACCAGCGTCACATTACAGTTCGAGAAGTGATGGATGAAATGGGTGTTGATGAGGATGATACATCCAAAAGACGCAAGACAAAATGATTGAACGAAATTGTTATCACTAAACAAAAAATGGAGACCTTATTAGAGGTCTCCTCTGCAGTTACATTTTAAACTTCATGGTGGAGCACCGCCTTGCTTCTGAGATAAAGAAAAAAGTCGGTTTGAAAAATTTTGGCTTTAATCAGAAATGCATTTGTTCCACGGTTTGGACATTGCCAGAGAATTTTCGCTAGATATGGGTAAACCGAACAGAGAGATTCTTAGTGGTGGTGAGAGATACATACACAAGAAGGGTCGTTCTCACCGGGCTGAGGAAGTTAAGTTTGATAAGGATAATAGAAAAGAATTTCTTACCGGATTTCATAAACGGAAATTAGAAAGGAGGAAAAAGGCCGAAGTCTTTCACAAGGAGCAGGCACGCAAAGAACGGCTAGAGGAAAGAGCAAGGATAAGGCAGGAGAGGAAGGATCGGGTTCAGAGAAGACTTGTTGAGCTAAATATGCAGAAAGAAATTCAGCAGGAAATAGAGGGAGATGACTATGATGATGATGATGATGATGATGATGACGACAGTGTTAATGACGAGCACAGCAGCAAAATAAGCGATGACAGTGATGAATGGCATGGGTTCAGCGATGAGGATGCAGATGTATCCGATGGTAATGGAGGTATTCTGAAAGTGAGGCATGTTTATGAGATCGAAAATGAGGAAGCACCAGTTAGTGGTACTTCGGAGGTGACAATTGAAGCAATGGATAATCCAAATTCGATAGACCTAGACACTGTCGCAAAGTTAAATAACGTTGACTTATCGAAATCTGGGGAGGTTTTGGATCAGTCTATTCGCAGAGCCAAGGAGTACGCCAGACTTGTGGGAATGGATGATGCAGCAGAGCCACAAAAAAAGAGAAGGAAGAAGAAGAGTTACTTGAGCAAGACCGAAAGAAAGCAGAAGAAGCTGAAGGACAAAATCAAGTCCATGAAAAGGAGAAGGTGATGAGAAAAAGAGAAACTAATTATAGATATTCGTGTATTAATAAAAGGTTGGTTTAAACCACAGCAGCGGTCTAGTTTTTCATTTGAATTAATATTAGCCTCTCACGCAAGATTAGGCAACTGTACATTATTAAAAGTAACACCAGCTCTGGCTGGGATGTTTATCTATTTATACACTCTCAAGCTTGATCTCTGATTCTCCTGTCATTAAGATGTACTGTGTCTCGATCTTAAGAAACACCCAGATCCATCTTCTGGTAACTTCTAGCAGCTCCAAAACAAAAAATCCACAGTGGGATGAGTAGAGAGAGTTGGCCAACTTGGCATAGTACGAGGTCTGAACGTTGGGATCTATGCCCTTGTAAAACCATCGATACACCCAAATATATCTTATTTCAACGTCTAGGAACATGGCAAGATAGTAACAAAACTTGGGGTATCCCAATCTATTTCGAAGTAGAGGCATTGTCGATGAACCCTGGACTAGTTTTCGGAACAGGCCAAGTTGCCAGTCACTTGTGATATCCCAAATCGTCGCATATGTGGAGTACATACAGCTGGTTAGATACCATGGCAGCATACTGGTAAAGACACCCATTCTGTACAAGATAGTAGACATTATTGGAAGAAAAGAAATCGAGTACTTGATGGAATTGAGGAACGGCTCCTTATTCCGCTTATGGCTGTCTCTGTACTCTTGCAAACACTGAGAAAGTCTCAACAGTGAAGGGTATGTAGATAGTAGTAGCACCAGGTCAAAGATATACGGATGGTTTTTGGAAAGCGACTCCTTGATATCGTCGTCGTAAACACCTGCATAGCCGAATAGGCCGCAGATGTACACGAGAAAGTCTAGCAAAACATTATTATAAGACGTAAAGGTATCTGTCATTAGGATATCGTTGGTCCTCAAATTAACGTTAATTCTGCCCCTAATGATTCGTCTAAATGTTTCCGCCAATCGCTTTGTCCGGAGAGTACCTTTGAGCCGAACAAAGGCCGGAAGCATGGCTACTAAAAAAGTTGACACAATTCCTAGCATCGGAAGATAGCTAATGGAGCCAAGGGGAAGTCCATTCGTCACAAATAGATAATATATGAAATAATTGACAACATTCAGTGCCATTATGCTGTAGGCATAAGTAGCGGTGCCTTCAACGGTGTTTCTGAAAGTGATTTCTGGGTGGTTGAGCTTGAGAACCATTATGGTATCTATACCTCGATTGAGGTTCACCTTCAAAACAGCATACCACATCCAGACACCAACATTGATGAGACACAATATCCTGTATGGAAGCGGAAATACCTGATCAAACAAATCGACATTTTCTTGATCCATTGATACAGTATATATGGAGAAAGTAGTGATGAATTTGGAGAAACTGATCATCGCGTGGTCGTGTGATAATCGAAAAATCGTTTAGAGGTGCTTGGAAAGTGTAGCACCAAGAGACTGGAATTGTAGATGCAGAACATGTTGCTATTAGTGACTACGTATAAAAGCATATATTCCATTAAAGCGTACACCAGGCTGGGGTTCCAGATATCTCATGAAATTATGTGTAAAAAAAAGCCCAAGTCAGGTGAAATAGAGCTGAGGATAATCGGTAGCCGTCCGAGAAAACGAGCTTAATGGAAACGAGAAGAAGTCAGAGGATCAATGATTGAAGACCCATTCAAACCCCATTCATAGCCCATATATTTTGTTTTGCTACTTGATTCCTCTTGTACCAGGGGGTACATTTCAAAGCACCGCTATAGATAGTATTTCCTTCCTCTACAACTATCTATCTACAGGTAACTAGCCTGAGAAATATGTGATTGCATTCCCTGGGAACTATATATTATATGTGTCACAATATGTTATTTTTTTGGCAATCGTTAATAGTCTGCAAAGCCCAATCCTGGAGCAAGTTTTAAATGGTACCACTCTTCCATTTTTCATTGGTTTCTCCTAGCTTTGTTTCAAGGGTCATTTATCCATCATTTCTATGTCATTTCACCCTTTCCAAAACGCTTTTATCGAGGACACCTGTGGTAATAAGTACTGTATACTACACTCTCGCATTCATGCCAAGTACTTTTCCTGATGTCGGAACTAACTGCGGTCTGTAAATTTCAACCGTGAGATATTCCTCGCTTCCATTTCCCATGAAATAGATCATGTCCACTGGAATAGGACCAAAATCTAGCCACTGAATTGAAACTCCTTTTCCCCACGTGTATATACTCTTCCACGGGAATTTAGTGCAACAAAACAGTGATCTCCAACAGCCACATCGATGATTCCACTTTGCGGTAGCTCCGAATAGCACTTCAACTTGAACCTATTTCCCTTGAAATACCGATAACATGATTGTTGTAAGTAGTAGCAGCATCGTAGATTGATCCTTCCATCGTTAAAATGGCCGCCCTATCTTGAAGGATAACGAAATCTAAGACGCACTTCTCAGTTCCAGGTATTATTCTGCACTTCACAGTTGGTAAGCAGCACTTTCTTTCTCTAGATCCAGAACGCTATACAGTAATTCCAATGCCATCAAATGTTGCACCCGTTGCATGAGATTCTGCTACCACTTGAATAACAGAAGCATCTATTGTATTATGCAGATCTTGTAGCTCTAGTCTAATTCCAAAAACGCCCAGATATTCCTAATCCTGCCGTTATACGTTGTTATTGTTGCCAAGGGAAACAAGGTGCAACGAAGTCGTTGTTAAGTGAATTTCACTTCACCACGGTCAGATCTGACTTCCAAACGATTCAGCCCCTCCATCCTTGTTCTGTACTGAAACATTTCCTGAAAGTATTTGCCCTGTTCAATCAACTGTAAAACTCTCAAAATAGATGGATCCCCAATCACATTTGTTGCTACTCTTAAAAACAACAAGTATTGTATGATACCATGTCTTGATCCCGATGTATTTCCTAAACCGGATGTCCCTCGAATGGAGCACATCTACTTACCACACCCCTGCGTTTATTGCAATAATTAGATTCAAAGCTAATGGACAAGACTTGCAAATGCACCTTGTTAAATTCTGGAAATTTTGTTTATGCATGTCTGCAAATCATTTAAAAAGCGGTCCAAGAATTGGTGCATTTTTGAACAAGTACAAGTCAATGTGTACAACTCCGGTAACCGGAAATAAGAAACTATGCTAAGGAGAAGCTCATACGGAAGCGCAAGAAACAAAAGTCTCGAGGATAAAACCTGTACCGACAATAAATATCTGTGAGTATTGAAACTATGCTGATATCTCAACTACTGCTCCTCATATAGTTTATGGTGGCATATATACCCTTAGGCTTCCTGGAAACTTCGTAAGTTCTTACACTGCCCGAAAGTACCCCGTATAAACTACTGTCCCCGAAGATGTCAATACCTCTCATCATAAACCCGGCATCCGGATGTGCAATCATTCAGTCAAGCGAAAAGAAGGCACTTATTGACTTGATAGCTGCTACTAGCTGACTACAAGTTATCCGTTACCGTTTCAACACCAGCAGCCAGACAACCTTGTCCATACCTAGATGTAGCTTAAGTCCTGTTCCAGCTAGGTGTTATCACTCTCAAACATTTCAAGAGACTACTAAAGCCACCCACTTTTGCAGAAACAACGTCAAATGGCGGCTGCTCTGGTTGATACTCTAAAACACCCGAGCAGTTCCCGAGAAATTGTCGGACACAACATAAAACTGTGTTCTCATCTGCTGCTCTCTGCATCAGGTCTACGCGTCTAAATATATAACTTGCGCCATTTTCTCAAACATTTCATCTACACCACTCCGGCTGTCCAATATACCTCCCTCAGAAACAAAACTTTGAATCAGTACAAACGAAGTTTGCTCATGATTAGCATGGAAATCCATAGGATTTCGACATCATCGGAAAAATATATTTACCGCAGTTACCTTCTAGATTCTGTCTGTCACTGTTAGTATTGTTATTACTCTCAATCGCACTCTCCTCGTATAACAGATCAGATTTTCAGTGTGTTTGGCATAACTTGTCGAATCGTCATTTACCATCCGTTTGGGGCGACAGCGTGTCATCATACTGTTACGAGAGAAAAATTCTAGAACTACTTACTTCTCTGTGTTGTTGCCTGTATCCTTAGAAGCAACATCAATGAGATACAAAATGAAATACTGTCGTTGAACGAAGAAAAGAGATTATCGAAACAAAAAAATAGATATAGACCTCAGCTCGAAAGAAGAAAATTTTTCACCATCGCGCACGCTGGGCTTGTGGTATTTTTCTCTGCCGGTCTCCTTACCGGGGGCAGTACATCGGGTAGCGGTAATTTAGCTACCAGGAGAGAGGTGGAATACCACAAAGTCGGATGATAAAGAGAATTAAAGTGTATTCCTGACTTTGGTCCTTTGACCTTCTTATAAGAGCGATCCCATGAAATCTTTTGGTCGTGGTAGCTGCCGTAAAGAAATCCTTATTCTTTGAGACAATTGTACCCACTGCCATATGCCAGCCATCTAGCTATACTGCCTTTGCGTGCATTTACAGTCCACAAATGTCGGCTACAGGTTGTGGGCTGTCAAGCCTGATCTTCTTGCAATAATGAATGTTCTCTTTCCTGTGATCCTGGTAATTCAGCCGCTGATCGCAAGTCCGAAATATCTGCCTCCTAAGTCCTGAATATGATCCTCTCGTAGAAATCATGAATCAGTTGCACCAGCATCTGCACCAGTATCTGCTGTTTGTTTTTTTTTTTTTTTTTTTTTTTTGTTTTGTATGTGTCATTGCCATATAGCAATTGACACTTCTGCCTATATTTCCAGTAATTATTCATCATTACATCTTCCGGCGCTTAGCACAGAGCACCAGTATTAATCGCATTACAATTTGTGTGTTACGTAAGCGCAGCTAGCCAAGAGAAGAAAGCTTATCACTTCTCTCTTTTCTTGCTCCAAAGAAAGTGATTCCTGCTGGAACCAGCACCGAAGATTTGGTACTATTCATATATAATTGTCTGTTATTTTGATTTGTTTTTGCTGCTGTTATCACTACCGTTCAGATACGATTTCCAGTGGTTATGAAGAACTATGGTAGATATCAGGTCCAAATTCACATACAAAAATCTCTTGGACCTAAATGACTCTCAGAAAGCATACAAGAGTCCTCTGGCCGTCATATGTCATGTTGATGTTAATGCTTTTTTTGCTCAGTATGAGCAGAACCGGTTGAATCTCAGTTCCAAAGACCCAGTTGTCTGTCTACAATGGAATTCTATCATTGCTGTTTCTTATGCTGCTAGAGAGTTTGGAATCAGTAGAATGGACAGCCTGCAGTCTGCCAAGATGAAGTGTCCGAACTTGATTGCTGCACACACGGCAGTTTTCAAGAAAGGGGAACCTATATGGAAATATGTGGACTATCATCCGTCTGCTATCGATCATAAAGTGTCCTTGGACCCTTATCGGCGAGCCAGCCGCAAAATTATGCGTATATTCAAGTCTTACTGCGATCTAGTAGAGAAAGCAAGTGTTGATGAAAGCTTTATGGACTTTGGTCGGCTTGTGTTTGCCAAAATCCTGACCTTGTATCCCGATCTTCTGCAAGACATGGCATCCCAAGATGACTACTTACCATCATTGGACGCTTCTCAAGTCGATCTTCAGTGGAAAGGCGTTGTGATTCCTAAAGAAAACGAAGATGAAGTTGGTGACCTTGCCGATTGGGATGATTTGGTGATAATGATAGGATCAAATTTAGCTTACGACCTTCGGCAGAAGCTTATAGAGAACCTTAATTACACTACGTCGGCTGGTGTCGCAAGGACAAAAACTTTGGCAAAACTAGCCAGTGGTTTCAAGAAACCAAATGAGCAAACCATTATACGAACAGATTCAATTCCTGTTTTCCTTCAAAAGTTCAAGTTGACGGATTTCTGGTCTATGGGCGGAAAAGCTGGTGATTTCATCGAGGAAAACTTGTATTTGGGCACAGGTGATAACGAAATAGGCTATATCCGAGACTCTTATCAAGACTTGAACAAGCTGGCGTCTAGTTTACATGGAAATATGGATCTAGCAAAACGAGTATACAAACTTGTCAGAGGAGAACTATATGATTCATTGGACCAGAGAACTGACATCAAGTCGATGACTTCAAACAAGAATTTCAGGAAGTTGTCTGTTAAAAGAAGAGAGGATATTATTCCCTGGTTTAAGGTATTTGTGGGTGAGCTTATTCTCAGACTTCAAGAATTGGACGAGGAGACGAATGAGCCACGGCGACCTACAAAGCTTACGTTTGTTGCCGCTTCACGATTCAATAAAACGCATTCCAAGCAATGTACTTTGACATTGGTAAAAGACTACGACAAATTGAGAGACAAGGTATTCGAGTGCAGTATTAAACTTTTGGGGGGTCTGGAGAAACTCTGGGCGAAATCTGGATCCTCTATGTATCCATGTATTAGAGCTAGTCTCAGTTTCGATGGATTCAAATCGATATCTGGCTACAATCAAATAGATTCACTTATAAATCTTGCAAGTCATACGCCCAGGAAATATCATGAGAAGCCGAGCGATGTTCAGCAGGAAAGCAAGCGCCGAAAAATTGAACCACGGACCATCGACTTGCTACTCAAGTCACATGCAGGTAAATCAGAAAAAGATTCAGTTCCTACTCTCTACGTTGAAAAGTTTACTTGCTCCGAATGCCATAAAGTGTTCCCGATAAGTCAAAAGTCTGAGCATTCCGACTATCATCTTGCTCTGAAGATGGAACTTGAGTTCAGAGAACAGGAGAAACTGAACAGAATATCGGAATCAGTTAAGAAGGAAAACACGAAGAGAAACATGAAGCTACCAAAAGGACAAAGGCAGCTTCAGTTTTCTCGCAAGTAATGAAGGTCACCGGACCTGTAAGTATGGCGAATTTTTGTAATTTAAGTCGCATAAAAGAAAGTTGGTAAACTTTGTCGTTTAAACCTGATGGAAAGACATTTGAAACATAGGAATTTCTTGTATGGGCGTTCAGCTTATCGCAATAACCAAGTCAGCTAATAGTTCATGTTCCAGCGCTACGCTAGTACGCTATCCATAAATCGAAGCATGGAATTCAAATATATTGCTCAGTTTATATATACAACGTGTAACAAACAATAAAAAGGTACTAACTAAGTCAAAAAAAAAAAAACCGAACGCAAAACTTAAACTATAAACAAGTTATCTTTCAGTTTACTCGTAAACTCTGGTGATCATACCAGTACCAACGGTCTTGCCGGATTCTCTCAAGTTGAATCTCTGGTTAACCTCCATGACGACAGGGTATAATAGATCCAATTCCATCTCAACATTGTCACCTGGCATAACCTGCTTGGAATGGTCCTCTTCGGTTTCTGGGAACTTCAATGTAACGTTAACATTGGAGGTTCTGATGTACATCTGTGGTCTGTAGTTCTCGGAGAAAGGAGTGTGTCTACCACCCTCTTCCTTAGTCAAGATGTACAGAGAAGCTAGACACTTGGAGTAAGCCTTGCAGCTGCCTGGCTTAGCGACGATCATACCTCTGTTAATCTGTTCTCTCTTGATACCTCTTAGCAAAATACCTGGAGTATCACCGGCCTGGGCTTGGTCCAAGTCCTTGTGGTACATCTCAATACCGGTAACGGTAGACTTGATTGGCTTGTCCTTACCACCCAATATCTCGACCTCCTCACCTCTCTTCAAGACACCTCTTTCGACGGTACCAGAAACAACTGTACCTCTACCGGAGATGGAGAAGACTTCATCAATAGGCATCAAGAATGGCTTTTCCAAGTTTCTCTGTGGAGTAGGAATCCAATCGTCGACGGCCTTCATCAACTTGAGCACAGATTGTTCACCGATGTCAGGTCTCTTTCCTTCCAAAGCACACAAGGCAGAACCAAAGATCACAGGAGTATGTTCTCCATCAAAGCCGTAAGAGGTAAGCAACTCTCTCATCTCCATTTCGACCAACTCAAGCATCTCAGGGTCATCGATCGTGTCCACCTTGTTGACGTAGACCACGATTCTCTGCACACCAACCTGTCTGGCCAATAGCAAATGCTCTCTCGTTTGAGGCATTTGACCGTCACTGGCGGCAACAACAATGATGGCACCGTCCATCTGGGCAGCACCAGTGATCATATTCTTGATGTAATCCTGGTGACCTGGACAGTCGACGTGAGAATAGTGTCTTTTGTCGGTTTCGTATTCGACATGTGCAGTAGAGATGGTGATACCTCTGGCTCTTTCTTCTGGGGCTTTATCGATCGACGAGTAGTCCATGAACTTGGCTTCACCCTTCTCGGACAACACCTTGGTAATGGCGGCAGTCAAGGTAGTCTTACCATGATCAACATGACCGATGGTACCGATGTTGACATGAGGCTTTGATCTGTCAAATGACGAGAATCTCATGAAAGTCCTTGGTGCCACCCTTGGACAAGAAAAAATAGCAGTTCTGTTGACTGCACGGAAGGCATTAGCTAAGACACGCACAGACATCTTTCCTACAGCAAAGATTGACTTTTGTTTGAGAAGAGCAAGAAAGAAGAAGAGTGAAAAAACCGACAACCTAAATGGCGCTCATTCCTCGAAGGTGAAAGAAGCATGCGAGGATCGTTCGAGAGTAGCGAAAAATTTTTCTGGACGCCGACGCGTCGATGCGACTGCGACGGAAGCAGAGAGCTGAAGATGATGTAGCACGAATAATGATGTACTAGCAGAGGAGGGATGACTGACAGAGGTATGAGGTTCCAAACAAGGAGCATGATTTAGTGTGTCATTTGTGTAGGTGAAGAAATGTACATTTTGATTGTCTGGCAAATCTGGAAACGGCCTGCTATTGGTTCATCTACGTCTACTAGCTACCCAGGCCGAGCAAGGTGCGCCTCTCGTCATCTGCTGCTGCGCCACGTATGGAATCTGTTTTGTGTGGCGTATTCTAGTGAATCTGACCAAAGATGGAGGCGATTCGACAACTGGGTCAGAATTTGCAGTATTTTTCACGATTTCTGGCCAACTTTGGCTCAGTTTAAACTACCTGGGTTTCAAATCGTGAACCCTTTCTCTGTGATGCAGAATTCTAGTCTCGGCATGACGATGTAGGATGCAGCGGCCAAAACTACCGGCATCATATCTACCAGACAAGATGGCATGCCTACCGCTGCTATAAGTTGTCTATAGCATCCTTAAGATACGCTGCCCTCTGCCTACTTCACTACTAAAAGCTCATACTGAAGGCCATGTCCTATTACCACGTGCAATACGTTACTAGCGCTGAGTAGCCACTTCCTATAGAGTATTCTCTATCTTAATGTCTTCGCATTTTCTGCTCTCCTAACCTGACCCCTATGTCAATCGAATATCACCTGGACCACTGGATTTCTTGCTTAAAATCTCATCCTCGTTCTCCTCATTATCGCCATTCTCTTCATTCGAGTAGTCCCCCTGCATGGAATCGTCCGACTCATAGCTAGTCAATTCCTCTTCATCAGACACTGCCAACTTAATCTTGGGTGCCTTTCTGGTATTGTTGGAAGCCTCATACAAGCCAATTTCTTTCTCCACCTGCTCGTTATCTCTGTGTATAAATTCCTCTAATTTGGCATTCAAAGGCTCCACCTCGGAAGAGTAGAACACGGATTTCCGAACATATATCAGTATCACTCCATTTTCAAAGTCGTTCCTGCTAAATTCTTGGATCTGGTCTCTCACTTTTTCAAAGTCTACATCGCCAACATCATAATTCTTTCCGCCCTCCAATTCATAGTAAAACGCTTTCCAGTGGTTTCCTTCTCTATCATTCCTGTCCAAGTAACAAAATTGACGTTCACTGACAACAACTCCAGCTAGAATCCAAGGCTCCATCTCTTTCTTCTTTTCTCCAAGTATTTTATTCACGTCAAAAATATCCACCTCTTGTCTCTCTTTGTTGACTTTTTCCAATTTTTGAGAGTTTTCATCGTTGTACTGTATAATATGCTGATGTATAGCTTCAATTTCCTCACCTGCCTCAGACCTTTTCTTCTTGTTATCCTCATCATTTCCTTCCTTCAAATCTAGCTCCTTCAAGTACTTTGCTGCACTCTCGAGGACGCCAGAAACTGGCTTCCCTTTGAAAGACCGAAGCCGCAACAACTGGCCTCCAAGATCATAAGAAACCTGCTTCAATTTCTTCATACGGTCAACCTCATTCTTGAACAAC
This sequence comes from Allodekkera sacchari, assembly GCA_030565225.1. Taxonomy (NCBI): domain Eukaryota; kingdom Fungi; phylum Ascomycota; class Pichiomycetes; order Pichiales; family Pichiaceae; genus Allodekkera; species Allodekkera sacchari. Next base: position 127,170 of record JAJMBG010000028.1, read on the forward strand.
GAATCATACTCTTCGGTATATATCTGTGGGTAGAAATCTGCATCTAGAATAAATCCTCCGTGAGGAACCGTCTCTCCATTGCTGTCGAATGTGAAGGTAATAATATCGCTGATTCTCGTAAATCTGTTCACTCCAATTGTGGAAAAATCACCATCCCACATAAGCCGATGCATTATCCTGTAAATGTTTGTGTCGAAGAATGGGGTCTCTATGGTAAACGTTTTGTAACCGGCGGAATTGCTGGCCACGTTTGGTGAGTCAATATATGTGGTGAAAAGAGAATCTAGAGGATCTCTCAAGTCGGAATCTGTACCACTGAAAAGATCAGTGATAGTGTTCAATACAAAGAGTATAAATTCTGAAATGGTTTCGTAGTCTTCGACGACAATTTTGGAGGCTGCATCCGTTAGGTTGCGGATCGAGCAGAACGCTCGATCAGAGTCGGCGGTAAGGAATGCCACCAAACGCTGCATTTCCTGGGTCGCCAACGCATTGGGAAGGCATTTGTCCTTCTTCCACCAGTTGGGAGCATAGCCATAGTTGAAAAACTGGTGGTGGAGCACTAAGTTGCGGAACTTGGGAATGTTGGACAGAATCATCAAGAGTGGAGCAAAGTAACCTTCAAGGAGATCTGGCTTGTTGGGGATCAAAACAGGCGGTATATTGGGGTTTCTCTTGCAGCGAGGAATGTCGTCGAACACATTGTACTCGGGTTCGACGTCTGCAACGTCTTCAGAGTTTTCGCTGTCCGCTTCACTTCCATATCCGTAATGAGCAATTTTTGTCTTCAACTCCTCATCGATCTGGACCGGCGCAGAGTAGGATGATTTCTGGTCCTTATCAAGCTTCACCGAAGTCGGCTTCTCCACCTCCGTCGCCGGCACAAGGGAATTCTCGTACGAAGGAGGAGGAGCATCTTCCAATGAATATATGTAGTTGACAGCAGCTTCAATGTCGTTGTCATTTTCTTTGAGTGCCTCTCTAGCAACAGAGGCATCAAATCCCATGTCCACGAGCCTCGAGATGTTTTCATCCATTTTATATGGTGATATTGTGGTTCAGACAAGAATAAGAATTAGGAAAAGAGATATAGAAGTTCTCCTAGCAGAGTACAGTTCCACTCTCTGTGATGCGCGGTGTACGGGTGTGGGTAGTAGCACAGCTAGAGATGATCGACGGGAAGGAGAAACATGGTGTAGGCATGGAAACTTGGACTTATTCTCAGATGTAAGAGACATAAGTCAATCTAGCCGTTGTTCCTTGAATACGGAATTTACTCACTGAGCATACGATGACAACGGTGACCGTGAGCGCTTCCATAACCCGTGTAGTATTTCGGCTGTCGAAACTTAATCTACGGCTTGCACTGGTTGCTACCAATTTTGCAGCTAAAAAACTAGCTCACTCTAGTTTCCTCTCTTCTACTTATGTTGTCTACTGCACCTCCTACGGTTGCATCGTTTGGAGAGCCCGCTATTTAAAGGACTCTTTGCGTACTTCTTCGCTATTGTACATTATGCCTCCATTGTGCCTATGCTCTATGCCTAAAATACATCCGGTAACCTCTCTATAACATATGAATGATGTCCAACGCTCATTATTGGAACTCCTGGCACCTTTCTTATTCTCCGCTTAAGATCAGCATCGTTGGTTGCTACTATATAGCACTTATGTTCTATCACACGATGCACTAAGCAGTCATCGGCATATGTTCCCTTGTGAGTGCAAGTTAGTCTCTTGATTCTTGGATCCTTAGCCAACGTCAACGCTATCCTGTACCTTGGTCCTAACTTTTCTAATTCTGCTATCACACAATCTGTAACCATAGGTATGCACTTAGCATAAAGACAGTCCATCATTCCTCTGACAATGTCTATTTTTTTCTGTATACTGAAGTTGAAGAAGTTTGTATCAATGAGAACCTGGTATGGCGGCTTTATGGCTTCGTTGAATTGAAAAAATAACGCTGAAGAAACCTGTGGAACTGACCTAACCAATTCTTTATCCTCGTTTTTCTTTTCTTTCAGCTGATTCTGCTTCAACCGCTCATCTCTTTTACTGACCATTCTCTTCACCTTATATCTCCTTGTTTTTCTAGCTCTGCCCATCTTTTGTAATACTGTTTACTTAATAGTATAGTATAGATCCATACAAATTTTCTGAAAATTTTATTTTACTTTTTTTTTTTTTTTTTCATCTATGTTCGCACATCCACAAAATACGTGCACAACACTATATTACGTCGTGTCATATCTCAATTTTGAACATAAGTTACAAAAGTCTTTGTTCACTTATTCTCTCTTTCTTATCTGTAAACGTGAATATGATACCTAAAATGGAGCCCACTCCTTATGCTTTACCTACTGCTTCTTCGATCGCTAAAGTTAATGGCCAAAAGGTATTGAATCCCGAGAAAAATCACCAGCAGTCTACTCCATATACCTACAAGAAGAATATTGGCAAAGAAAACAATATATTTCAAGATGCCGAAGCAGAAAAAGAAGTAGGCTTCAAATCAGTTGCGTGCCGGAAAAATCGAAGATGTACTGATAATTACCTTGAGGAAGACCCCATAATCAATCATTTCTGCAACCAAAATTCCACGATATTAGATCTAGCCAGTGAGCATCTGAACGAGATACAAACTTCCGTTCAAAACAAAGAGAATTCCTACAAGGGTTCCAATTCACTCCCAAGGAATCGGGTCATACCACCAGATTATTTCTATCAACTACTTGATAACCCGGAACTGATAACACTATCGCAATATATTCTTATGTTAGAGAGCTACGAAGATGTGTGGAATCATTTAAATAATAGTATCTATGATGAAGCTTGAATAAACGTTCTTTTCTATATTTTTTAGAAGACGAGAAGATGATTGAATTCCCCAAAGCACGTATCTCGGGAATTACTGAGCGCAACCAAAACGGGATATTACGCCTCACAGAAGAATTAGACAATCCCCCCACAAACTTTTTGAAATTAATGGAACTCCTTCGGATTAATTAATGCCAGCAGAAAATATTCGCCGCTATTCAACCCGCTTTGTCTGAACTTTTTTTAGTGCCTTTCGCAGTCATCCTAGTGTCTTCGACCAATGCGCACACACATTAATGCCTGTTGGTGGGACACCAAATGGATGCATCAAAGCTATCACACAATATGGCCTTTTCAAGGGACCAATAGAATTAATCCGGGAAGTAACCTACAGGAACTGTCACGGAATCAGCTGCTATCTGTTCTCCACGGTCAGACAACACAGTTTTTCCGGCTGGCTCAGCGCTTCCCTTTTTGGCATCTTTCCGGAAGCAGTCAGCTTCTTCGTGGCATGGGATTCCTAGAAAATTCTGTTCCTGGATTAGTAATAATTTCTCCAAGTTCCCCACATTTAATAGTATACAAGTATACCAGCCCGTGGGGTAGTCCATGAAGCTTATAATCATTATACTAGCCTGCTCTTTAAGGTCAGTAACGACTTAGCGAGGTGAACAGCGGAGTTCTTTGAAAAAGGGACGGATACATCGAATCACTATTAGCTTGAAAGTGGAGAGTTTTTCCGGAAAAAAGGCGTTAGCACCGTAATTGCCGGGTCTTCCAGCCGAAATGCGTGAGTAGTGCATTCATCCGGAAAAACTCTCGTGCCACGGAAAAACTTTTCGGAACGTCTGAGTGGGTCCCCTACGTGAACAGCATATGGCATATCAACAGCACATTTTTTGCTACAATAATGTTCTGCCTTGAAATCTTTTTTTGTATAACCAACATATAACTATTAGCACATATTTCTTCAGCCAGTAAACAGAATAAAAGAAAAAGAAGTAGCAGAAAATGGCCATTTCGGCCCTTTCTGGATCGGTATCCACCGCGGAGGAAGAAGTGACGGAAGGATGTGCTCAAAAAAAAAAGAAACGGGAAGCGGAGCACGCAGAACACGGTGGGTGGTGCAAAATGCATGCCGATTTTTTTTTTTTCCTGAGCTGCCGACGGAAATTTGTGGATTCTGTTATTTTTTGAAACAGGTATAAAAGGAGGAGGAATAAAGCCCACTTTTCCAGAGTTCTTGCTTGGACCAAAGAATATCATTACAATATATCACTTAATTTATAAAGATGTCAGAAAGTCGCTTGTCTGATACTACTGGCGAGACGCCACGGGACGTTTTTGATGCGGAGAAGAAGAAGGATAGTGAAGACCCTCTTTCAAGTGGGGGTGAAACTGAGTTGTCTTCGGATGAAACTCCTGAAAAGCAGAGCACTTCTGCGCTTATTGGTAGTGCTCTGTTGATCTGTTTGATTGCATTTGGAGGTTTTGTTTTCGGTTGGGATACCGGTACTATTTCTGGTTTCGTCAACATGCCAGATTTTTTGAAAAGATTCGGTGAGATGAACAGCCACGGTGAATACTATTTAAGTAAGGTCAGAACTGGTTTGGTTGTGGCTATTTTCAACATCGGATGCGCTGTCGGAAGTTTGACCCTTGGTAAGTCTGGTGATGTTTACGGAAGAAGATTAGGTTTAATGATTACCATGGTTGTCTATGTTGCCGGAATTGTCATCCAAATCGCATCTAAGAGCTCATGGGTTCAATACTTTGTTGGTCGTATCGTTGCAGGTGTTGGTGTTGGTTCCATTTCTGTTCTTTGTCCAATGTTTATTTCCGAGACTTCTCCAAAGGCTATCCGTGGTGCATTGGTTTCTGTTTTCCAATTAATGACCACTATGGGTATCTTTGTCGGTTACTGCGTTTGCTATGGTACATACCACCATTACAATGACTCTAAAGAATGGAGAGTTCCTCTTGGTCTATGTTTCCTTTGGGCCATTTTCATGGTGATTGGTATGCTGTTCATGCCAGAGTCACCAAGATATTTGGTTACCAAGGATAAGATCGAGAAGGCCAGAACTTCCATCGCAAAAATTAACAAGACTACAATAGATTCCCAATTAGTTGAGAAAGAATTACAAACTATCGTTGATGGTTTGACTCAAGAGAGGCTAGCTGGTGAGGCTACTTGGAAAGAGCTTATCGTGGGTCAACCAAAGATTTTCTACCGTTTATGCGTTGGAATCTTCTTGCAAGTTGCTCAACAGTTTACTGGTTGCAACTACTTCTTCTACTATGGTACCACCATCTTTAAGTCTGTCGGTCTAAATGATTCTTATGAGACCTCTATCATTTTGGGTGTGGTTAACTTTGTCTCAACATTCCTTTCTCTTTACATTGTTGAAAAGTTTGGTAGAAGGAAGACCTTATTGGGAGGTGCCGCTGGTATGTGCATCTGCCTAGTTATCTTTGCTTCTCTTGGTGTCAAGAAATTATATGCAGGTGAATATGGAGTCAATCCAGATAAGCCTACAGGAGATGCCATGATTTTCTTCGCATGTTTCTTCATTTTCTTCTTTGCTACTACATGGGGTCCATGCGTTTTCGTTGTGTTGTCTGAAATGTATCCTTTGAGAATCAGACAAAAGGGTATGGGTATCGCTCAGTCTGCCAATTGGATTTCCAACTTCTTGATCGCTTTCTTCACGCCATTTATCACAGGTGCCATCCACTTTGCTTTCGGTTACGTCTTCTTCGGCTGCACTCTATTCGCATTCTTTGTTGTTTTCGCATTTGTGCCTGAATCAAAGGGACTTTCATTGGAGGAAGTTGATGAATTGTATGCAAACTACACACCAGGTTTGGCTTTCCTCAAAAGAAGAGTTAAGAAGGTTGACGAGGAAGCCGCTGTTGCATAAAAGTATTAAATTGTTATATATATATATTAATGTTGTCATGAATTTATTGTTTAGGATTTTTGGAAAGAGTCATTTTTGTAGCGAGGCTGGAATCAATCTGGAGAACAACAACGAACAGAAAATAGAAATGGTATCGAAGTGAACTGCTGGAATCGGTGTCTATCGGTCGCAGCATCTGGCGAGGAAGTGAAACAAAACAGCTCTACGGTGGTCAGACATCAAGCAAGTGCCTATAGGTGGAAGAAAGGGGGGGGGGGGTAAAAAAAAAAAGAAGCATTTTAGTAGGACCCAGATTATTGCTCTCTCTGCTCCAAGCTTTCTTGAATATATTCCCAAACAGCACTCTACAACTTCCTAGGAACATGCTGCACTGCCTAGCTTAGGCTCTTTTTATCTGGCATACTTGGTGCAGCAGAAACAACGTAGAGTGTACCGTTTCTCCTTTTTTTTTTTTTTTTCATCCCACCTAACGTAACCGTCTAAATATAACTGTGCACTATATAGCCTGAATATCATTCTTCTCCCCGCCAAAGCACAACAATTATTCTGCTACCACTACAACTCCTCATGCTCCAAGTTCCTGCATGGCCCCATTGCTTACAAGTCACGTGATTTTCCAATCATTAAAAGGTGCGAACTTTCCTCTCTGAAAATTTCTGATCACTAGTTGTTGATACTGGTGGAGCAGATGAAGATGACAGGTGACAGCAGCATTTCCAGAGAGTTTGACAAGTTTTTAGACAAACTACAGGACAAGGACCTGAGCCTAGTCACAAGGCATTCTTTTTTTTCGGAGTTATGCGACACGTTGGAGACATTTCACGGGATCAATGAGTATGAAGATCTAATGAAGAAGCTTTTTGATACGTTTTTTCAGCAGTTGGATTCCGTACCAATTTCATTTGTATCCAACTCACCGGAGCAAAAACTCCGGCTTTTGATCCTTGACATCATCCACAGGCTTCCGATAAACGATTCTTTTTTGCCTTATGTCGACTCGATATTCCAGGCTTTATTGAGGGTGCTGAAGGAAGATAACGAAGAAAATGGTATCATGGCGATGAAAATCATCACGTCAATACATAAGGCTTTCAAGGACAAGCTTTTCGACAAGGTTGAACCATTTATTGACTACCTGAAGGAGATTTACGGTAACATAGAAGGAGTTGTCAAAGAGCAGTTTGGTAACCAGAAGGAGCAGAAACTTAAGACAGAAGATATGCAGCTCCTCAAGGCCACACACTCATTTAAGATGATTGCCGAGTGTCCAATAACTTTGGTTTCGCTTTATTCTACCTACAAGAAATTGATTGAGACGTCTGTTCCTCAGTTTGTGCCCTTGATCATCAATCTATTACGCTTGCAGGCTGAACCACAGAGGAAGGCACACGAGATAGCCAGCTCTAATAACACATATATCACAAAGATTTCATCTGAAATCAAGAATCGGTCGATGTATGATGACTTCATCACATCCCAAGTCAAGGCCGCCTCTTTCCTGGCCTATGTTTTTATTCGGAAGACTTCCGCTCCTATTATGGAGCCATACAAGAACGAGCTACCCGACTTGATCATCAGATTGCTGCAGGACTGCCCTGATGAAATGGAGGCCGCAAGGAAGGAGCTATTACACGCTACTAGACACATCCTCTCTACAGACTACAAAAAGCTTTTCTTACCAAAAATTAATATGCTATTTGACGACAAGGTTCTTATTGGTGATGGTCTCACGGCCCATGAATACTTGAGACCATTAGCATATTCAATTCTTGCCGATTTTATTCACATAAATACGGATCTCACCCCAGATCAGATATGGAAAAGTGTCTTATTGTGTTGCCATTATCTTCAAGATGATACTCTAGCTCAGACAATCCACATTATGAGCGCAAAACTATTGTTGAACTTGCTAGAGAGAATATTGAAGCTGGAGAATAAAGCACGTTCAAGACAGTTATTTTTGATTATGATTGATGCCTTTGGTAAGAGATTCCAACTTCTAAACAGACAATACAATGACATTATGAAACAACACCATGAATTTATCCAGAACCGCTATCAAAGATTGGAGAATATGAAAGAGTTGCAGAAGGAGGCGGAAGTCTTAACAGGGAAACCATTAAATGAGAGGAACACAGAAGATGAACAAAGGATAGCCCCACAAACTCCAAAAAAAGATTCAACGACTGAATTGCCAAAGCCGATATCTGAATCGGAGGAAATTCTAAAAGAAGACCAGGTTGATGAAGGTATAAATTTGTATGAAATTCAGAGGAAATTTCCAATAGAGACATCCCAACCTGTTCTCCAGGATCCATTGGATAGCGCAAGATATCTTTTCCGGACTCTAATGACATTCCTAAAATCGATATGTTATGGGTTACGCGACTGCAATCCGGCGCCATCAAAAGATTATCCCGCCCAAGCGTGGAACGACTGGATTAGAATTACTTCCTCTGAGGAGCTCAATATCTTTAAAAGATTATACAGGGAATGCATTAAAGGAATGAAATTTTTCCAGAGTTCGAAAGGCATTGTCATTAGTCCATCAATGAGGCAGGCATTTGATATTATGGGTCCAAACCTTCCAATAACTTCTTCCAAAGAGGAAAAAGACTTAATGGAGATTTTTGCTACAATATTCATCTACATTGAACCCGCTGCATTTAATGAAATTGTCCAATCGGAGATTGAGTCAACATTTGAGGCCACTTTGAAGAATCCGGCACTTCTCCACATTCCACAATTCTTCTTGGCCAGTGAGATCACAACATCAAATTTTTCCGGTATCCTCATCGTGTTCGTTATTTCAAAGCTTAGGGAGCTTGGAGAGCCAGACATTGTGAAAGCTAACATATTGATTCGACTATTCAAGCTATGTTTTATGTCTGTGAATTTGTTTCCGGCTGCAAATGAAGGTGTTATTCTTCCACATTTGAATGAACTTATTCTGAAGTCGCTTGATCTTTCTACCACAGCTAAAGAGCCAATCGTTTACTTTTATCTTATAAGAACTCTTTTCAGAAGTATCGGGGGCGGAAGATTTGAAGCTTTATATAAGGAAATTCTGCCACTTCTTCAGGTATTGTTAGAGTCTTTGAACAGGCTCATAGAAACGGCTCGTACAGAATATGAAAGGGATATTTATGTTGAGCTTAGTCTTACAGTTCCTGTCAGACTAAGCGTTCTCGTACCATATTTGAGCTATCTCATGCGTCCATTAGTTTACGCTTTGAATGGACCTCAGGAATTGGTCAGTCAAGGGTTAAGGACATTGGAACTTTGTGTTGACAATATCACTGCGGAATATTTTGATCCTATTATTGAACCAGTCATTGAAGATGTGATGAAGGCTTTGTGGAAGCATCTAAAACCATTGCCATATTATCATCAGCATTCTCATACCACCCTAAGAATTTTAGGCAAATTAGGTGGCCGCAACAGAAGCTTTATGACTTTGCATAATGATTTAACCGGAGAGACGCCGACGGAACAAGAATTGAAAGCTTTCTTAAAGGTTGATGGAATACCAAATGAGGTTCCTGTTTCAATGACTGCCGGGCTTTCGACCGCTTTAAATACATTGGAGAATATTCGCTACAAAGTTCACTACCGTGTCAGTGCTTTCGGATACTTGAGCTCTATTTTAAAGCTATTCTTTGATTTTTCGGATATTCCTATAGACTTAGCAGATAAAGTTCAGCAGGTGGTTGACTTCATAAATAACGATGCGCGAGATCCAATCGATCATAGTAAGATACACCTGGTCCAGGACACTCGTGAAGACAACGAGAAGTTCCACAGGCAGGAAGATTTGCTGAAGAAACTTCTAAAGGCCCTCTTCTATTCTGTTTCAATAGAGGAGGTCCATGAAGAAGCTCTAGAGTTGATTGACGGCATTTGCAGGCATTATATTCTTTTATATATGGGAAGATCCATGGTCGAGTTCCATAAGTTCAACAGGAAGTTTACAGTTAATGCGCACGAGGGGAAACATCCCCTTAACGAGAATACTATTTTTGATGCCATTTCATTTGCTCTTAGTTTCTACATAAAGAGCGTTAGGGAGGCAGGACAAAGAGCAGTGAAGATAATATTCGATAGTTGTGTTGAAATATCCGGTTCCCCAAGTAATGCCATAAAATTTCTACCAATAAGACGGATGTGCTCAAATTTTATTCATTCTTGCTATGCGGAAACTTTCTACGAAAAATTGGGTGGATGTTCAGGTCTACGAATGATGATCGAAACGTTAGATATTCCGCGGGAGTATTTCATCCTAAGACAACTTGAAATTTGCAGAGCAATGTTTTTTGTCTTGAGAGATACTCCCCCAGATGTCCCATCAGAAGTTTGCATAGTTGCACAGGAATTAGTGATAAAAATATTGGAGAAATGTAACAAAGAAGTTTCAAAAGTTGCGGTTTTCCAGCAACCATTTCAAGCAGTGGTGAGCCAGATAGTGTTTGATTTAAGCAACTCTCACCCAAAGGTTAGAGAAACTGCACAGCGAGCTCTACATGTGCTCTCAGATATAACACAGGTTCCAATCGCTACAATGATTTCTCCAAGCAAAGGAATACTACTAGCTCCAATATTTGGAAAGCCATTACGTGCTCTTCCATTCCACATGCAGATAGGCAATATCGATGCCATAACTTTTTGCTTAGGTTTGGAAAATACGTTTTTGGAATTCAATGACGAGCTGAATCGCCTATTATCGGAAGCGTTAGCCTTGGTTGATGCAGACGACGAGTCGTTAATCAGTGTTCACAGAATTTCAGAGCATAGAACAGCGGAGCAGTTAATTAAATTGAGGATTGTTTGCATCGAATTGCTCTCTTTGGCATTAACAAAACCAGAGTTTGCCAATAGCAACCCACAGATTAGAATTCGTATTTTGGGCGTGTTTTTCAAGGCGTTATGCTCAAAATCTACTCGTGTAATCGATGCTGCCCATTCTGGCTTGAAAAAGGTGTTGGCCCAGAACTCTAGGTTACCCAAGGAGCTACTACAAAGCGGCTTGCGCCCAATGCTAATGAACCTTTCGGACCACAAGAAATTGACTGTGACAGGTCTTGAAGCTCTTTCAAGGTTGTTAGAGCTGCTCATTTCTTATTTCAAAGTGGAAATCGGAAGAAAACTACTAGATCATTTAATGGCTTGGGCTCAGCCTCAAGTCCTGCAGCGTATCGCCAAACAGGAGCTTGAAAGCAATCCAACTATTCAGATAATAGTGGCCATCTTAAAGATATTTCATCTCTTACCACCTCAGGCGTTCCAGTTTATGGAGGAAATAATAACAACCTTATTATATCTTGAATCAAACCTTCGTCGTCATGAGATGTCACCATTTAGAGCTCCAATTGCGAAGTTCTTGGATCGTTTCTCTGACAATGCGTTTAATTATTTCAACCAAAGGCTTTCTTCTAGAGTTTATGGAACGAGGTTTGCCTATTTTGTTGGCTTGGATGAATGCTCAAAGTTTAGGGATAACGTGAAAAAGAACTACGAGTCCCTTAGCAAGTCTGTATTTGATGAAGCCAACAATGATTTAAAGTACACAAAACTTTCAAATCTTATTGAGTTAACTACTGGAATTGCTGCTCAAGATCCAGAGTGGTTAAAAACTATTGGAGGCACAATCGATAAGATGCTGGAAGTCTCAATAGAGTGCATTCAATATCAAAAGACTTCGGATTTAGCATCTCCAATTCATTTTCAATTAGATCAAGCAATCGAATCTGTTCAGGCACTATATGTGAAGTATCTTAATGTCAGTTCTATTGAGACTCAATCAATATTCAAAATCGTCGATTATGCATGCAGCAATGAGTTAGCCATGAATGGGTGTGTTAATGATTTTATTTTCGAGAAAGTTGTAACTTCCAGTGATATAGAATTGCTTCAGAAGTTCATGTTTGATATGATTGGCTACGTTTCAGATGTTGCTGTTAACATCAAAACTAAAATATTCATAGCACAGAATATATTAGTTCCTATCGTCGTTTATTATGCGAAGACCAATGAGAAACCAGAGCTTACTAAGTTTGAAAACGAATCTTCTAACTGGGTTAGGAAGCTGGCGAACAAAGTTTGGTCTGCACCTGTTAATTTGGAGCGAAGTGATGAGACTGGCCTTGAAGATAGTCTCAGGGTTCAACTTTTACAGCTAACCGCCGCTATGCTGAAGTATTACCCAGATACCATTTCTTCTTGGAAAAAGGAAATCATCAAGTTTAACTGGAGCCTAATTTCTCTCGAGGACATGATAACAAAACAGGCTGCGTACGTTTCCACGGCATACTTCATTTCTGTCTTCGATACTCCTGCAAAGGTGGTCACCCAAGTTTTAGTTGCTTTGTTGAAAGCTAATCAATCGGACGTTAGATATCTGGTTAGACAGGCTCTTGATTTATTAGCCCCACACCTTGAGGAACAATTAGGTTCAGCAACTGAATGGCTCAAATGGCCTCGTCGTGTCCTCTCAGAAGAAGGTTTTAATGTTACTCAGGTGTTGAACGTGTATCACTTCCTGGTCCACCACTCAGACCTCTTTTATGTTGCAAGGGATCAATTCATTCCGAACATAATAACGGCAATGGGTAAACTGACTGTCATCAACAATAACTCAAATGAGAACCAAGTGCTTGCAATAGATATGGCTGAACTGATAATGAACTGGGAGACCAGAGCAAAGAAGGATGAGGCAGATGAAAGTAAGGACTCCGAAATGCAAGAGCTGTCGAAGGTTAACAGTTTGACAGAAAATGATCCTGATGCAATGGACGTTGACGGAGAAAATGAAGTGAAGGTCGAAGTGGATAAGGAAGCTGATGATAAAATTGCTGATGATATGGATGTGGACGAAAAACCCGAAGTTAATAAAACCGAAGATACTGAGAGGCCGCCCTCATCTGAAGAGATCTCAACCCAAGAAGGTGAGAATTCTGATGAGGATGAAGCAAATGTTAAGGTGGAGACGAAACATGAAGATAACACTGATGGTGAGCTAAACCAGACGTTGGAGACCGAGAAGAAAAAGGAAACGGCTATCGACAAGTCAAAAATGGTCAATTCTCAGAAATTTTATACAGTCCCTTTTGGACAAAGGGAAACATGCATCACCTTTCTCATTCGATACGTCTGTGTTTGTCAACAGCGTGCTTCAGTTCACGAACTTGGACAAAGAGCATTGAATATTCTTCATGTGTTGCTTTCACCTGCATACTGGCCCGAAGTTAGTGTCAAACTATCTTTCTTTGAAAGGTTTTTGATCACTGCTGATTTCAAAGCAAACAATGTACTTGGTTATTGCCTGAATGCTTTGGAAGTTTTAGGAGTTGCTTTGGAGTGGAAGACGTCAGAATGGATTGTTTCAGATCTTTCATATCTTCAGAAATTGCTTGAAAAATGCATTAAATCAGATAACCAAGACATTCAAGAGTCATTGCAAAAGGTTCTTCGTATCATCTTGAAAGCCATCAAGATAGAATTACCGCCTCCGGATGAAGAAAAACCAGATAATGTGAAAAATTTTGTCTCTTTCTTGGTCGGAGTTATTTCTGATGATCTAAACAGCATGAACTCATTTGCTGCAGCAATAACTATTTCTTGGACTCTTGTGCAGTTCAAGTCAGACGTTTTGGATCCATTAATTCCATTGATGATGAGAACGTTAAGTAAGCTGGTCAAGGATCACATTACAATCGCTAGTCAGAATAGGCAACACGCTGTATCTGATTCATCCGTTTCAGGAAATTATGAGACAAGGATGACGGCTAGACTTCTGGGGAAGATTATGGATTTTGCATCTATGAGAATGCCTGCTCTTGGAGATCAGAGAAGTGTCTTCTTGTCACACGTGATTCAGCTAATTGAAGGGTCAATGGATAAGCATATTCTTTCGAAGATTGCAAGCATGGTTCGTGGATGGGTATTCGCCAAGAATGAACTCTTCCCAACTACCAAAGAGAAAGCTGGTATTTTGTCCACCATGATGGTTTATGAGATGAAGGGAGATTCTGATTTGACGAAGACATACTATCAAATTATAGTTGATATCTTCAAGGACGAATCTCTTGCTTATTCTGAAATTACCTTTAGAATCGAGCATGCTTTCCTGGTTGGAACAAAGATTTCTGATGTTAATATTAGAAGAGAGTTAATGTCGATTTTTGACAAATCTTTGGATAGGGATATTTCGAAGAGACTTTTCTACATTATTCGGGAACAGAACTGGGAGTATCTTGCCGAGTACCCATGGTTGAATCAAGCATGCCAGTTGCTATGCGGCTCTTTTGATCCTAACTATAGACTTAAGCTGTGCCCTAACGAGAGTAGACTTGCTTCATTGGGCGACATATCAGAGGCATTACCAAATAAAGAGAGAAGAAAGGCCGATGATAACGTGGCAAACTTTGTGGCAAAGCATATTGAGTTCTTGAAGTCACATCTCACCGTTTCTACGAAAGATATCCTTGAACCATTGAAAGATATGTCATACCAAAGCCCAGAAACAATTCATAATTTGTGGTGCACGCTATTCCCTATAGCATATAGGGCCATTGAGCCAAGAGAAAGATCCGACTTTTTACACGCTTTGGTTAACTTGCTTTCTAAGGACTATCATACTCGTCAGCAAGACGGTAAGCCAAATGTGATTCACACAATATTGGCTGCAGCCGGTGAATGTCCAGAATTGCAGCTTCCACCACATCTGGTGAAGTATCTCAGCTTCAACTATGATGCTTGGTATCCAGGAATTCGGATATTGGAACAGATTGATGAGAATCCGGCCTCAGACAGTGCCAAAATAATTGAAACCAATAAGGATGCATTGGTGGAAATGTACTCAAACTTGCAAGAGGATGATATGTTTTATGGTTTATGGAGAAGGAGAGCCAAGTATTTTGAAACAAATGCTGCATTGTCATATGAACAGATTGGTTTGTGGGACAAGGCTCTTCAACTGTACGAGACGGCCCAGATAAAAGCTAGAAGTGGTGTGCTCCCGTACAGTGAATCTGAGTATGCTCTTTGGGAGGATGACTGGATTTTATGTGCAGAGAAACTACAACACTGGGATATTTTGACCGAATTAGCCAAACATGAAGGATTTACCGACTTGCTTTTGGAGTGCGGTTGGCGGGTCGCTGACTGGATTGCAGACAGAGAGCCATTAGAGCAATCCGTCAAGACGGTTATGGATGTCCCTACGCCAAGAAGGCAGATGTTCCAAACCTTTTTGTGTCTCCAGAGTTATGCTCACAACAAGGAGACAATCCAAAGTGTAACCAGATACTGTGATGAGGGTATTCAGCTTGCACTTCGTAAGTGGCACTCGCTACCACAGAGAATTACCAATGCCCATATATTTTTGCTTCATACGTTCCAGCAATATGTGGAGTTTATGGAAGCCAGCCAAGTTTATCGTAGCTTAGCAACTACTACTGCTCAAAACTTGGACGTAAAGTCTCAGGAGTTGAAGCGGGTACTTCAAGCTTGGAGAGAACGGTTGCCTAATGTTTGGGATGACATAAACATTTGGAATGATTTGGTGACCTGGCGTCAACATGCATTTAATGTGATCAATAAAGTGTATATGCCGCTAATTCCCGCAATACAGCAGAGCAATGGCAACAACAACAACTCCTATGCTTTCAGAGGCTACCATGAGATTGCTTGGGTGATAAATCGCTTTGCACACGTTGCTCGCAAACATAACATGCCAGAGGTATGTATTAATCAGTTGACCAAGATCTACACACTGCCGAATATTGAGATTCAGGAGGCTTTCTTGAAACTTCGTGAACAGGCAAAGTGTCACTATGAGAATCCTAAGGAGCTCAATACAGGATTGGATGTGATCAGCAACACCAATCTTGTCTATTTTGCTGCCCAGCAAAAAGCGGAGTTCATAACATTGAAGGGGATGTTCCTGGCTAAAATGAATGCCGTGGAAGAGGCGAACCAGGCTTTTGCGACTGCTGTTCAGTTAGATTTGAACCTTCCAAAGGCATGGTCTGAATGGGGATTCTTTAATGACAACCGATTCAAACAAACCAACAATCTCGCGTATGCAAAACACGCTTTGAGCTGTTATTTGCAAGCCGCAGGTTTATACAAGAACAACAAGGCT
This sequence comes from Allodekkera sacchari, assembly GCA_030565225.1. NCBI lineage: Eukaryota > Fungi > Ascomycota > Pichiomycetes > Pichiales > Pichiaceae > Allodekkera > Allodekkera sacchari. The sequence goes on from JAJMBG010000028.1 coordinate 143,055, forward strand.
AGACGTTTGCTCTGCAGAATTTTGTGGCTTGTCAGTCTGGATGACGATAAGGGAACATTATCCGAGACCTTTGAGTCGCATCAGGGCGAAATGCCAGTTTGGCATTGGGTGACCTTCATCCCTCAGTTGTTGACCTCATTGTCTCATAAAGAGGCTAGAGTTGCTTTTGAGGTTCTTGCAAGAATTGCAAAGTCGTATCCACAAGCATTACATTTCCAGCTTCGCACCACCAAGGAAGATTATGCTATGCTTCAGCGGCAAATTAGCCAGCAAAGAGGAAAGAGTAGTGGCGGCAACACGAATGCTAATACGAGTATCAGTACATCCGGCAACACCAGTGTCAACACCACTAACAACACTGATGCCAACAATACCATAGCGAATGCTGATGCCAATGCCACCTCTGGTAATGCATCTGGTACTGTGGCTACTCCTTCGACCTCTGCACCACCAAGCTCACCACCAGCGTCATCTGCAGCTTCTCCTGCAGCAGGCAGTGCTGCAACCACTGGAAATTCATCTGGAAATAACAGAGCCCGTCAAACAACTGTTCAAAGACCTTGGCAGTACATCGATAAAATTATGGCAATTCTCAAGACATCTTATCCACTACTTGCACTTTCTTTGGAGTCTATGGTAGATCAGATCAGCCAGCGCTTTAAATCAAGTCACGATGCAGATGCATATCGTTTGGTCGTTGCCCTTTATAATGACGGAGTTCAGTACTTTAACAGGCTTCCTAATCCACGAGAAAATGCTCGTTTACCACCTGCAACAGAGGTCAATATCCTGAGATTTGCGGAAACTGTATTACCAAAGCATATTAGGGAGGAATTCGAGGCGGATGTCATCAAAAGCAAGCCAAACTTAGAGACGTATATCTCAAAGCTCAGAAAATGGCGGGATTGTTTGGAAGAAAGATTGGACAGAAGCATGGGAAAGGTTAATTTGGAGAGGATTTGCCCACACTTGAGCCAATTCCATCAACAGAAGTTTGAGGATATCGATGTTCCGGGCCAATATCTTTTGAACAAGGAGAACAACAACCACTTTATAAAGATAGAGCGTTTCATGCCCTCGTTGGAACTTATCCGAGGTCCTACTGCCTGCTTTAAGAGAATTACAATTCGTGGTCATGACGGAAGTCTCCATCCATTCGCTGTGCAATTCCCTGCTGCTCGCCATTGCAGAAGAGAGGAACGTATTTTCCAACTCTTCCGTTTATTCAATGACCAGCTTTCTCGGTACGTTGAGGCTAGACGCCGTAACCTAACATTGACCCTTCCTGTGGCTATTCCATTGTCTCCACATATCAGGCTAGTGTCAGATGACGAAAAGTATATCAACATGCTCTCCATCTACGAAGATTTTTGCAGAAAGAAGAATCAGAACAGGGACGAACCTTTGGCATACACAATGGAGAAACTGCACGCTGCATATGATCCGAGATTGCCTAAGCCAGACATTCTGAGTGTAAAAACAGAAATTCTGTCCGCAATTCAGTCATTGCTTGTTCCAAGCACAGTAATGAAGAACTACTTCCTGCAATACTACACCAAATTTGAGGACTTCTGGATTTTCAGAAAGCAGTTTTCGTCGCAATATGCTGCCTTTATTTTCATGACCTATATGCTTTGCATCAATGCAAGACAGCCTCAGAAGATCCATATTCATCAAGGATCCGGTAGAGTGTGGACGTCCGAAATGCTTCCATACAAGGTTGCTGGGGGTAAAACGCATACAAACCTTTTCACAAATAGTACACTTGATCCTGCAGCACAACGGGCTGCTCCAATATTTTGTTCATTGGAGCTGGTACCATTCAGGCTCACACCAAACGTTCAAAAGCTTATTGGCGAAGCGGGATTGGAGGGCATCCTTTCGATTCACATCATGGTTATTGCACAATGCCTATCTGATCCGGAGTATGAAATTGAGCATTTCTTGAGTTTGTTCATCAGAGATGAGGTGATTGCCTGGTTCACCCAGAGGCACAGGCCATCATCTCAAGATCCACACTTAAGAGAAATTGTGCGGGTCAACGTTGACTATATTATAAGAAGAATCACCCAATTGGGACATATCGACAACAACGGTCAGGCCGTTGCCACTCAACATGTCCTGAACCTTATTACCCATGCTGTAAATCCTAGAAATCTAGCTAGCACTGACACCCTTTGGATGGCATATTTTTAAATGCATGCTTTTTTGTATTAGTAAACTTTGTTTTTAATAGATTTATTATAGAATTAAGGTAGGAAGGTTATGGTTATGAATGAAGGATACTTCTAGGAACAAAACTATGTTTCCAATCTACCGTGGAATTTCATCAAAAAGCTTTTGTCAGCGCCTTTGAACCAGGTATATGGATAAGTCTGACTAACATCTTTCCTTGAGTAATCGACAGAACTGCTCATCTCAAAGGATTGAAATAAAAGTCCATGAATTGCTCATTATATAGATTAAAATGCTTCTATTATATCGCCAGCCGTATTACTCTATCTTGCACTCCTGAAGTACCGAGTGTAAAAGCTTTCGGAGATCGGTGGTTCCTTCTGCTGCCAGGTCTTCTGCGTCCGAGTCATTTTGTTTAAAAATCGTATTATTTTATTTCTTGTGATCCAACAATTGATAATTGACATTGTGAATGTAAGGACGACCAACTGGAGAGAAAGGAATTGATAAAAGATAAAGAAGTAAGTGACATCAGTCGGTTGTCTGTCAGGCTCCATCCCGACAAAACTATAGGGACCCCCAGATATCACATCAATTGTTGACCAGACCCCAAGAATCAAACCGACTCCTTGAGCCAATGAAGATATTGAAAACAACTGATAGACTCTAAGTTCATTAGTAAGATTGTGGAATGGATTTTCTATATTTTCTTCGGCGGTACCGATAACAAAGATGGGAAAGAAATAGGCAGATATCACATTGTAGACCAAGGAACAGGTGAACATAAATGGCTTTTCTTCGACGTCTAAAGCTACCAAACCCATGTAGCTAATTACTAATTGGGAAAGCATAAATACTATGTATACCATAAGGGAGGTGACTTGCTGCTTATCAGAGAAAATCGCCTTCCAATTACTGATATGGTTCAAACGAGTCTCGTATATGTTGGGAGAAGATTCAAGATCTGTTTCTATCTTTGCATCTGATCTGATTTCATCTAGAATTAGTCGGAGCGTCCTAATATGGCCAAAGTTTCTAGTGGACATCGGTGAACAAGGAAAAAAGAAGAACAAGATGAGGAGATGATTTAGGTTTAACATCAGAAATCGAAGATAATGTGCAACATTCATTCAGCAGACGTATTCTCTACCCGAGAATATATATTCTTCTCAGGCCTTCTCATTACCTGCATCCAAATACAGGTCATTTATATAACTGCTCATTTACACTTATTGTAACAATACCTTTCTAAGCTTGACAAAAAACTATTGGAGGGTACGACGCCACGGGATACCCAGATACCATAGCTGTTCATCATGTTTGACATTAGAATATCAGTGAAGAGCCGATCTCCCACGACAGCAACTTGCTGAGGAGAGTCACAGATATTGTGAGATTTGAAGAAATTCATGATTTCTTTATGGCAGCCAGGCTTCTTAGTGGAATGACGCAAGACAGAGACACCCGTATTCTTCTCAATCTGAAGAGCTTGGTGATAGTTGGGATCCCCATTGGTGCCAGCTGAGTTGCTTACTATCAAAAGACTAGCTGCAGGATACGCAGACTTGAGCTCTTCCCACTTAGCCTCATACTCCGGCCAAACCTTATCATCATTTGCCTTTGCTATGCAGTTATCCTTATCTAACACAATGCCTTTGATTTCCCGGTTGTTGCTAATGAGTGGAATTGGCAAGTCATTAAACGTTGGGATGACTAGATCTGGCAAGCACAATTTTGGGTTTACTAGCAAACGAAAAGAGTTGCAGACACCACTTAAATTGAAGGCGCCCATTTAAAAGACAGATTATTCAGTTCAGATAAAGTTAGAGGTTGAAAGATGGACCGAAAACCTGCAAGTGCAAGAAGAGATCTGTTCTAGGCCGAAAACTTCGACATCGAAGAATCCGAGGAATCTAAAATCTGGGCATTTCCTATTTGGGCAGAAAGTGGAGGAGCTGAGATAGGAAGCACAATCAGGAAGAAGAAGTATCTGAGAGCACAGCAGAGCACAGCAGAGCACAGCAGAGCACAGCAGAGCACAGCAGAGCA